>CACRXK020002419.1:30731-43639 GCA_902702795.2 Paramuricea clavata | reverse complement strand
GCCATTCGACAACATTACGGCCTGCAATCTACTGGTTCCCGCTTCTTAGATCTAGCTAATATCAAGGCCAAATGATCCCAAAACCTGAAGACCTACTTTGGATTGTTACTGACGGCTCTGTGAAGATGAATGGTCTTGGTGCCACACTCTATGCCCTTCGTGACAACAAATTGCTTCTTGCTGGTTTCTTCAGCGCAAAGACCAGAAAACATCAAGTTACTTGGCTCCCCTGCGAAGTTGAAGCACTGTCCATCGCGTCTGCCATCAAACATTTTGCTCCTTATATCATCCAGTCCAAGTTCCAAACCTGTGTGCTGACCGACAGCAAACCCTGCGTCCAGTCTTTCGAGAAACTGTGCCGTGGCCAGTTCTCCGCCAGCCCACGTGTTACCACCTTCCTTTCCACCGCCAGCCGATACCAGATATCTCTCCGTCACCTTTCTGGCTCTGCCAACCTGCCATCCGACTTCGCAAGCCGCAACGCACCACCCTGTGATGACCCTCGTTGTCAGATTTGTTCCTTCATCTCTAAAGCTGAAGACTCTGTGGTCCGCCCAATTTCCGTCCATGACGTCCTCTCTGGCGCTGTTACTCTTCCCTTCACCACTCGTTCTGCATGGTTACAAACCCAACAAGAATGTCCCGACCTACGCCGTGCCCACTCTCATCTCAAGCAGGGTACCCGTCCATCCAAGAAGTCCACCAATATTAAGGATGTCAAGCGCTATCTCAATGTTGCCTCTCTGTCTAGAGACGGTCTAGTGGTCGTTAGAAAAGAAGAGCCCTTTTCTCCCTCCCGCGAATGTATCATCGTCCCACGCCTTGTCATAGACGGCCTGCTTACGGCACTCCACGTCAAACTTAACTACCCTTCTCGACACCAGCTCAAACAAGTCGTCCTTCGCTATTTCTACGCATTGGACCTTGATAAAGCCCTAGACCGGTGCTCACAGTCATGCCACATTTGTGCCTCACTTCAGAAGATTCCCAACTGTTTGATTGAACAGTCCACATCGGACCCTCCTGATGCAGTTGGCCTTTCATTCGCGGCCGATGTAATGAAGAGAAACAAACAGCTCATCGTGGTCGTTCGCGAGACAACTACTTCGTTTACCACGTCCTGCATAATAGAAAATGAACGCCATGATACTCTCCGTGCTAGCCTCATTTTCCTCTGCCTTGAGCTACGCCCAATATCTGGCCCACGCGCAGTAATCAGAGTCGATCCAGCTCCCGGATTTGCTTCCCTATCCAACGACGAGGAATTGCGACGACATAAAATTACCGTTGAGATTGGTCGCGTAAAGAACGTGAACAAGAACCCCGTGGCAGAGAAATGCATTGCTGAGCTCGGTGATGAACTGTTGCGCGTCTCTCCAGAAGGTGGTGCCGTCTCCCCTGTAACACTAGCGATTGCCACGGCAAACCTGAATACTCGTATTCGTGACAGAGGTCTATCTGCCCGTGAGATGTGGTACCAGCGTGACCAGTTTACGAATTCGCAACTTCCCATCTCCGACCTACACCTAATCAGAGAACAGCACTCTCACCGTATACATAATCACCCTGCCAGTGAGAAGTCTAAAACCCCCAGTGGTCAACGCCGAGCATCGCCCGCCCTTCAAGTTGGTGACCTGGTATATATCACTTCGGATGGCTCCAAAACTCGTGCACGAGATCGATACTTGGTTGTGTCAATTGATGGGTCGTGGTGTAATGTACGCAAGTTTGCTGGTTCCCAACTCCGATCCTCGCCATATCGCATCAAGTTATCAGAGTGCTTTCTTGTCACCAACAATTTCACTGCTCCACCTCCAAGTCCTCGTCTCCACCAACCTCACAAGTACACTCCAGCTGCTGAACCCAAGCCTCCCTGTCCACCTCGAGTCCCGGAAAAGTTATCCCTTCCACCCTACAGCGATGATTGTGTTTTACCCTCATCTCACACCATTTGTTTCCCTGGTCCTGATTACAAACATTCCCCGTCTAACTCTTATAAAGCTGATGAGCTCACTACTAGTCTTCCTAGCCCCTGCCAGTCACCCTCCACCCCCGCTGCATCCGAAGATTCACCTGCCCCTCGACGCTCCAGTCGCCAACGCCATTCTCCCGTTTACCTGCAAGACTTTGTTACATAATTGAACGTTTACATATAGCTTAAATTTATATTGGTTTACACTAACACTCTCGGAACAATATGTAGAGAAAAACAGACAAAAAGTAGTCACGCCATAGTGTGGCTTTTAGTTGTTATTGTTGTTAGTAAAGATCACATGCGCCTGCGATGTTGTTCGCGCCTAGGCGACCTTTACTTCATGTTAGTATACTCTTGTGGCTTGTCTTGGCCTCGTTGTTGTTTTATTCATAACATAGTATTAAAGACTACCATTTAAAGTCGTCGTTTTAGCTTCGCTGTCGAGTGCCCTCCTAAACATTGGCGGTAGATGGAGACCTTGTCTAGAAAAAATGCAGATGTTTTCTCGCAAACTGAACATAACACTTTCTTATTTCGTAGAGCTAGTAAAAAATCTTTTTGTCAGCTTGTTGCAGTATTGTAAAGAGATATTTTCTCAGTCATTTTGACTTGAATTTGGCGTTTGATAATTATACGCCCCCTCCCCCCGGTTTACCGCCATATTGGGTGTGGAATCGTGCAGAGGCTTCGCGCCTTCATAGCCAATTAAAGCCTCTGCGGAGGAGAGAGGCTAAGGAGCCTCTTGTTACCGCGCCTGACGTTTTCCCAGATCCTGACGTAAGTGTTTAGAGTTTCTTTATACCATGCATTTTGTTACAAAATTAATGTTAGCGAGAGCAAATTATGTCATTAAAAATCTTTAATACCAATTTCAGCAGTTTCATATTTGTCACACGTTCCTACTTTTCAGCTTGGTGGATGTTTTGGAACAGGGCGTGGTCGATTGAATGTGACTGGTCCGATACTTGAATTTGATACTGGTGTGATGGTTGAAGATAAAGCGTGAGTAAATTAGATGTAAATGTTTTGTAGAGAAGTTAAATTTTGCAAGAGCAAACTTTATTAAAAAAAGGAGCAAAAAAGCCTTTCCAAGTGAATGTTAGTGGTTAATTTTTAAGAATGCTTATCCCTATCTCTGTCCGAACTGTATACACTATTGACAATGATGTTGTCGACGAACATGACGATGACAATAACCATGACGATGACGATAACCATGACGATGACGATGACAATTACGATGACCGTGACCATAACCATAACCATGACGTTGACCGAAATCAAACAATATATTTTCACACAACACAGCACTATATTTGTACAAAATTAGGATTTATATCAACATTGGATTTGGTTATAGTATACCGGGTGGCGCAAAAAAAAGTACAACTGTTTGATTACTTGTAACTCAGAAACAATAAGCAGTAGAACCATAAATCGAGTTTAATTGCATCCCGCGATATCTAACTTAAATTTTGGTATATTTGACAGCATATTCGTCCATGATTAACTGAGATATAAGATTTAAACTTTTGTTAAAAATTTTGAAACGGTCACAAATTAGCTAAAAATCAGTTTAATAGGCCGTTTTTAGCTAATTTGTGACCGTTTCAAATTTGCTAACAAAAGTTTAAACACTCATATCTCAGTCAATCTTGGACGAAAATGCCTGTCGAATATACCAAAATTTAAGTTAGACATCGCTGGATGCAATGAAACTCGATTTTGGGTTCTACTGCTTATGGTCTTTGAGCTATATGTAATCAAACAGTTATACTTTTTTTTGCGCCACCCGGTATTACCCAAATGATCATTATTTTAATATTTTGTGTGACCTGCTTTTGATTTAAAACAGGTTTAACTCTTCCTGGCATAGATTTAACAAGTTATCTAAGTACTGCTAGTTTAAGATTATTCCAGCATTGATTAAAGACATTCCATAAGTCGTCTTTTAGATGTGGGATTATGTTTCACTTTCTCTTGTTTCAAATGATCCCATAAATTCGGCCAATTGAAACCTTGTGATCGCAGTCCAATGGTATATATTCTACGTAATTAAAAATATTTTATTTTTAACGTTTTTGTTCCTTTTTAGTTATGCAATTTCACTATTGGTATCAACAAGCTATCATGGTTTTGCAGTCCGACAACATTTAAACAATATCTTTATTCATGTGGCAAAAGGTCTACCTCCAGGACCGGTTGTAAGGTAAATCAAAATATAATTTATTGTAAAATAATCATGACTGCAGAACTTAGAAAGATATGGACCGACGCCAGGGCCGTTGCCAAGACTTTGCCCATTTGGGGAGGTTAGATTTAACTGAATTTTTCCAACTCAACCTTGGCGTCAAACCAAATTTTTTGGAAATTTTGAAGCCTCTAAACCGCCGGAAATGACATTTTTAGAGTCTTTCCTACCCAATATTTCAATATTTTAGTATTGCCTAACAATGAAGATAAATATTGCTACATACAGTTTAATTAATGTGTTACACCCCCACACCACCCCCCTGGTCGCTACGGCCCTGACCGACGCTATCCTCATATTCTAAGGATCTAACTCCAAATTCAAAATGTGTGCTTCAATAGAACTTCAAAACTTAATAGTTGAATTGCGAATTGTGGAGTTACAGGTTCAATAGCAAAAATCAATAAATTAGAAGACCTTTGATTGATATTGAACTTTACCTCACCGTGCACAAATCCTTTGTTTCATCTCAGCTATCCCGATTGGACGGTTACTTAATTTACGAAAATACAATGAGCTTAATCACCGTGACCGTGTACAAATTGACACAAAACATATAGAACAAACAGTTCTGTAAACAAAAGACCATCATATATTGATAGACTATATGCTCTTATTGGCTACCTCAACATGGATGTATTCTAGAGGCATGGTAAAAGTACATATGTTGGAATCTTGGAGAGAGCAGTCTCCAGAAATTTGCTGAATATAGATATTTATGTTGTCATAATTTGGGTAGTGGGACTGTACACAAAACAGGCACGATATTTTATGCAATTCTATGCCACGCCCTTCGCTTGCAGGTTTGGTCATGTGTGTAGGTTTGGGTGTTGCTATGTCCCAGGAGCCGTTTTGATTTTTCGGCGTTAAAAGCGTACCTATATCGGATGTTTAAACTTTCTAACGTTAAAAAAGTTGTTTGTTAAAAAAACGTAATTCCGTTGGGAAATACCTCTTTTGTCTACATGGAATCTTCACTATTTTAACGGAACTATATCAATTATCGATAATTACACGAGCTTAAGCCGCTCTTACTCATATATCACAAAATCAGTAATCCGAAAACCTGTGTGGTAGTGTCTTTTTTATGTTTTCAAATGATACTACGTTTTGAATTTCGGCAGTTTCCCATTTAGCTTTTCATCCTTTGGAAGTATAAAAAACTGAGTCTTTAACATCTTGTTTCAAATATCAGTATTAACATCTTGTTTAAATATCGGTATATTTTGCTAACTTCCCAGATGTACCAAGAACTGTCAAGCAAAAGTTGCTCGTGACGAAAAACTAATCATAAAATCTAAGTGTAACTCCCGTTGCTATGGTGAATTGGCGTTCACTTGGACATTGTACCGCTATGATAACTTAAACACACCGGAACCCTACAACCTTTCTGCGTTACATGAGTTTACTTCAAATGAGCTAAAGGAGATGACGACAAGCCCAATCGACGCATTGGAAATTGCCCTCAAACCGAAATCACTGGAACCTGTGAAGAAGTATATATTGGCTTTCCGAGCATTTCGACCTAGTGGGATTTTTGGCGAACTGCGATATACTTTACTGACCAATGATGCGCCAGTTGACGGTATGAAATAAAGTTTTATCGTTGATATTTTAACCAACTGAGTTGCAATTGCGCCCTAATTTATTATTTTACTCTGTCTATTCGCAAGATTATTTTACTCTGTCTAACGCCAGACGATTTTACTTGTCAAAGGGAGAGGTCTCAGGCTGAATCGGTTAATCATGTGCCCAATCATATGTCTAATTAACCCATTGAGTTGTAGTACGCCCTACTTTATTAATTTACTCTGTCTAACGCCAGATTATTTTGCTGCCATTGTAAAAATTTTGAGGAATTATAATGCCCCAATGGAAGATTTGAAAGCCTTTTATACGTCTGTCTTGGAGAAGATATGTGTATTAATCTTACTAAAGGACAATGGCAACAAAAAATATTACTTTTTCATAAGAAAGAACATTTAAGATTATCTATAAAATGTTCTTACATATTTTTCACATCAAGCTTAACTCCTGAAATATTTTGACTGAAAGCAATGAGCCGTCCGACATTTTGGATTAATTCTTAACTCATTAACTATCGTATTGATGACGTCAGGAGTGGGGTTAGCCCATAGAAACAATAGACATAGAATGTGTGTTCCTATCTTTTCTCAGTAAAAACGTTGTCTCCCAAGAATGGAGGATTTATAAGGGCATTTTGGCTAGTTGCAGACCCTTGCTCTTCTCCTTCTTCTTCTTCTTCTTCTTCTTCTTCTTCTTCTTCTTCTTCTTCTTCTTCTTCTTCTTCTTCTTCTTCTTCTTCTTCTTCTTCTTCTTCTTCTTCTTCTTCTTCTTCTTCTTCTTCTTCTTCTTCTTCTTCTTCTTCTTCTTCTTCTTCTTCTTATTCTCCTCCTTCTTATCCTCCTTCTTATCCTTCTCATTCTTCTCATTCGTCTCATTCGTAGACCTCCGGGAAAGATTTGCTCTTGGCTCCCGGAATCTTTCGGCGGCCCTGCAAGCAATAGTGAGTTTTTCATAGACTACAGAATAATTCAAATAGCTCGGGTCCTAAGGATATGTGCTATTTGAAGTCTTTGAAAAACTCAGGAATGCATGTTTTATCCAATTTTCACCGAAAACGTGCAAGTAACGAGAAACCGCAATTTTTTGCGTTGATACATGCATTCAACGATACTGATTGCCTATCGTAATTTTCTTTGTGAATTGTTAGGTAGCTGTTCCATCTCTCCTATATCTGGTATTGCCATGGAAACGAACTTCACTGTTTCGTGTGTAAATTGGGTTGATGATGACGCACCTCTGACCGTTGAATTTTCCCACCAGATAAAAGGTGTAAGAACTGTATTCTTCGTACGGGAAATTCCAATAAGAGCAAGAGTTAGTGCAACACTCTGGTTACAAGCTGGAGATGAAGACAATGATTATAGCCTGAATGTCAGTGCCGTTGTGAAAGACAGATTTGGTGCCAAAGCTGGGGAGGACTTCACGGTTGAGGTATACTTCATTTCCATGCTTTGTAACACAGAGAAGTAACGCTGGTTTCACTAGCGCTAAAGATATGAGAGTCAGTCACACCTCCTCGGGATGGGAAACGAATAGTCTAATTCATAGCCGGAACAGGGGGGTTTAGAGGGGCTGAAGCCGCCCCGCAACTTTTCAAAAGTAGGGAAAAGGGACCCAGAATAAAAATTTTGAAAATTGTACTTAAAAATTGGGCTAAATTAGAGAAAGCGGCAGTGGTAATGTAATATTACTAGGTCCGGAAAATTTTAACCCCTCCCGCCGACTCCCATCTCCAACATTTCAGGCCGGGAAATTATTATGAAAAATTTATGAAAATTAGCCCCCCTCCGAGGGAAACCTGTTCCGCCGCCACTGGAGCACAATGGACATCTACACTGCCCTTGAGATTTACCAAAGCTGCCTCATTTGGCGAGAGCCTCCGTTTGTTATTATATCCTATTCAATTTCACTTGCATTCATATTGAAACCGAGCTGGCCCGCCTGGCCGGAATTGAGTTCCATGTTAACCCAATGACCCGAGCCTTGCGTATATTCACGAAACTAAGGCATCAAAAGAATATTTAACTAATCTTTTCCGTACATATCTAATTACTTAATCTTCACTATATATATATATATATATATATCGATGTAAAGCAACCTAGCATCATTTCTGATGATGACTGAATCTTAGTCGAAAGCTTGAATGTTAAGGAGGCTCCTTACAGCTTCCAATATATGTAAGTCTTTTAAACTAAAAGCTATTTGAATCTAAATAAACTAATTTTTTGCACAATCCATTGTTTCCTCTTATATAAAAGAGTGATTTTAACACACAATCGCTACTCTTCACGTTGCCATGACAACATAGCGTCACCATGTATATGACCTACATCAACCAAAAAACTCGTCTTAGCGGAGCCGCAACAGTGACCTACCTTTTTTATTGCTGAAAATACATTGTTGTGAAGTTTTGAATATTTTTTGAAAATTATGTGAAAATCGCCAGTTTATATACTAAATTTTAGTCTTGGCAAGGGCTGAAATTCAGTATCTCGAAAACTGCACTGGTGTTTTCAAATAACTTTCAAAAAAAGATTCAAAACTTCATGTATTTGTCCGCTAAGACGTGGTTATTTGTCAGCTAATACGACTTTTTTTGTTGAGATAAACCACATAGATGGTGACGTCATGTTGTTTATGGTAACATGAAGAGTAGCGATTGTGGGTTAAAATTACTTTTTTATATAAGAGGAAACAATGGGTTGTGCAAAAAATTAGTTGTTTTTTTATCCAAATAGCTTTTAGTTTAAAACACTGACATATATTGAAAACTGTATAGGGAGCCTCCTTAAAATTTTATTTTCGGAGTTACCGTTGTTTTATGTAATATTAAAATACTCAGTGGTTCCCGTAATTTCTGTAACCAGGAATTAGTCTGACTATATTTAACCAGCACGTTCTTGTCAAAATAACCAGACTAGGTTACGTGCAGCCCCGTTGCGTCGCTATATGGGGGGGGGGGGGAGTTGAACCCTGCAAACAGGGGTATTAATTCTAACTGTAGAAATTTTAACCAGAGTGTTTTTAAAGTGTAACAATATGAATAAAAGTATTTTGAAATAAATTACTCTTAATCATTTGGATAAAACCATTTTTAAAAGTTCAAATATTTCTGAATATTTTAGGTTGTTCCACAGCCAGCCGAAAATAATATTTTGAACCAGTTGCAAAATCTAGCATCAGGAGATGCTATGGGAGAACTATTTGAGACTGGTAATGGTGTTTTAGCCATAGGTTTGGCTTCAAATATTGCCTCTACACTCAATGGCTTGGGACAGAACACGACATGAAATGACAGCCGTTCAATGCAGCAGCAAAAAGATGCTTCAAAAACGGTAAAGGCCTGTCCAAAAAGATCCAAACACTTTTTTATGTCAAAGTTTTGCCCAAGTAGTTTCAGCAAGCCCAAAGGGGAACATGTGATAGAATTTAAATGGGCAAAATTGCAAGCCAGGATAAAATTGAAAATTTCAACAAGAAAACTACAATCCAGGTCAAAAGTTATGTGGACACTTAATCCGTTTGTGCAAAAATCCGAACAAACAGCTAAAATTTTGGCTTAACACGCGTACCCCCACTCCCCCTCTTCTGTTGCATATCCGAATTATCTACACTTCTTATTTGATGAAAAATTCCATTCAACATCGACTTGGGAGAGCGGGGAGAATATTTATTTAGAGAAACGCCATTCGAGGCCGGCCAATGTCTACGGCTTGTCCACAACGTTTTGTCCGGGATTGCAGGCCAGAACACATGTATTCACCAAAATATTGCTTTGCAGTCGTTATTCAAAAACACAACCTTACAGGAGTTTTGATTGAATATTATCACAATTTGTGATTATTCAGAGCAGGAATTCGACTGAGGAGGCAGCAAAAGTGAGCCAGGCCTAGGCGTAGATACGTAAAAACCTGAGAATTGTGACTTTTGTTACACCAAGTGCCAATTGGTACAGTTGTTCCAATCATCATGTTCCGTCTTTATTTTGTTTCCCTTGTCTTAGTGATCTGAAGTGTAATGTGTATTCTATGGAACAATGAATTTGTTGCAATAAGTAATTTGCCTGCAACGCAAAGGATAGTTCATTTAATATTCAACCGTTATCTAAAGCCCTCATATAGGAGAGATGTTTTGTTCATTTCATTTCATCTGCCCCGCTTTTCCTTGCTTAATCCTTCCGAAGTGCTTCAAGAAGCTGGCTCTAATAACTTCTGTCTATGCTAAATACAGGTCTATGAACAACACAGTCGATCATGTATTATAACAAGGAGATATAACATCTAATTCAATTAGTTAATAAGCGTGCGTTATAATCCCTATTGCCTCGTGCTTTACACGTTTGTCTTGTGTTCTCCAAACATTCCCTTCGTGCATTATATTATCACATCATAAAAGTACACAACGCATCTTCAATTTCGTAACTTATTGTTAGCATGACAAAATTACTGGATGCTGATTGGTTGAGAGGAGTACAATTATTATAAGTAATAGCATGGCATTCAGGTCGATTAGTGATTAAATTGTACCCGAAAGCCTCGAGAGACTAATTATTCCCACACAGAATTACTAAAATGCGGCTTAGAGAAAGTTCCGTCATACAGTATTTTATTATTTATTTATTTGATTTGATTTCGGCCAATACTATTTATTTACATGAAAATACTAATATTACGGAAGAACAGGGCTAGGAGTCTATTTGAAACCATTTAGCTTTTTGCTTAGACACCTAGAAAATATATTGGGACAGGTTGTATAAAATTCTTTTAGTTAATCACTGTTTTGTGGTTAAATAGTAGCTAAATCTACACTGTAAATTTTAAGGAGTTGAATCAAATCCAAAAGTGTTATTTTGCCACAAAAAAGGGTAACAGTGACTTTGAAAGTTGATTAGGCTCACTGATATCAATTATATATCTTTAATACGTTTGTCATTTTAGGGTGCTGCCCTTCAACTTACAGAAACGCTAACGAGCAATCTAAAAGAATTGTCTGATGGAGACAAAGGTTTCTCAAATCTATTGCGAGGAGCTTCAAACCTTGTGGGCGGTATTGGTCAAATGACAACTAGCATTGCGAAGACAGCTAGCAATACTAGCAGCGAAAATGGTGCTTCGGTATGTCATGTAGTTAATGCAGGGCCGTAGGAAGATGATTAAAATTAAGGGGGTTCAACCAAGGACCCGCCGCTAGCGGGTCCGGGGGGCATGCCCCCCTCGGGAAAATGTTTTAAATTTCAACTCTCTGAAACACGTTTTCCTGCATTTAGGGGGTTATATTTACCTCAACTTTTACAATAAAATATTATGATCATAAACAACATCCTATTCATATATCTACACTTTCTTATCCAATGTCAGAGTATTTTTGTAGACCAGTTTTGTAGATGTATTGTCTTTAAAGTAAACTATTTAAGTGCAAGTTTCTTATCATAGCTTATTAGCATATAACCAGTTTTCATGGTTTATAGAAATGCAAAAAAAAAAACACGAAGCAACTTAATTGTACGCATGCAGAATAGCGCGAGGTAGCGCTTATACAGGTCAGCGTAGTAAAGTAAACTTACCAACTTCAGTCTCTGTATCTTCCGAGCTTTGGGATAGAGCTGGGCCAAAGAAAGATTCAATCTTCCTCTGCCTCATACATCTGTATTAGGCAAACTCAAAACGTGCATGTGCAACTATGCACTTCAAGATTCACTTATAGAAACTAGAATTTTTCGGGGGCTCAGCTGCCCCAGTGGTTCCTAGATCCTACAGCCATGAGTTAATGAGATCTGAGCCGCTCTGAGTATGTGACTAGACAGACTATAGTTATAAAATATACTATAATAATGTGCATTATATGAACGTTTTTGATTGGCTGAAGTGCGTGCTCAATAATTCGTTTGAGCTCGACCACATGTACTGGAATTATTTGCCTCGCTTTTGCAAACATTTTCTCGAGAATTTTTACAAACTTGTTTCAATTAGTTATCAGTCGATAAATATAATTTGTCGAACAAACACACTCAACCACTTATTTTGATTGACAAGTGACATTATTTTCACTATAGGCGTAAAATGCCAAGTTCAAAGCCTATATAGACTTGTCGAATCCACCCTAAGGCAAACTCAACTAGCTGTTGCCTTGTTTACCGCAAAGCTTGGAGCAAACGTTTACCAGAAAAACACACGCACTTCTAAAATGCAGAACTCATCAAGTGGAAGAAGGCTACATGAACAAATAATATAGACCGTGAAAGTCCGACAAGATCTAGAGGTAGCTAATTCTCTACTTCTACTTAGAATCATCAGTCATGTATTGTATTTTTCCGTCCTGTAGGATCAAGTGAAACGTTCCATTGGATTAATTGACAACATTCAAGGCGTGTTGCTAGACAATTTAGTTAGCAACGAACCACCAGTTAATATCGAATCTGACGAGCTATCCATGCAAATAGAAAAAGTGATGATAAGAGACGCTGCTCATAAGAATAATGTCATAAAAGGGGCGAAATTTGGATCTCCTTCAGCTGGTGCACTTGGCATAGGAAATAGTAAGTTATTTATGATTATCAGGAGGTGTTTACATGTTTTTGGGGTACCCGTTATGTTATCCGTTTGCATGTATGTAACCTCTGCCAATTTATAGACTAGAAATACATGCATGCAGAAACCCTTCGCCTTGCTTGCAAAACCATTATATTTTCCGAACATGAAGGATTTAAAGTCGTTGTCATGGTACACGCGTAAAAACTCTCAGGTTGATGCAATACTGTTGAGAACAGGATTGAACAATGTTTTGCTGCCCACATTGTTCATAGCTGTTAACAATATTGAACAATATTGTTACACCCGATTCAGGCTCAACAACATTGTTCAATATTCTTGACAGCTATGAACAACGTGGGCAGCAAAACATTGTTCAGTCCTGTTGAGCAACGGGCTCGGCGTTTTTTGCCGTGTAATACGATAATTTTTTTAAGAACATTTTTAAAATTCAAAAATCCCGGCCTAAAATATCACTTTTAATTACAAAATTGTTAATTTATTAAGGGAAGCCTCACATATCGATCTTTTCCACGAGAAACGTCATATGTTCGTTTGGGCGGGG
>CACRXK020002419.1:0-30711 GCA_902702795.2 Paramuricea clavata | reverse complement strand
GGGGGGGGGGGGGGGGGGGGGGGGTTGCAGCTGTGACGTTTATCAGTAAACATCATGGAAAAATTCGTTATTTTTTTCGAAAGCCTTAACATTTCGGAATCATCTTCGCAGAATAAAAAAATTACATTCGTAATACCGTACGTACCCGTTCAATATACATATAAATTTATATTATTACGCCTTCTTTGCATTGAAAACAGTCACTCAAATTTTAGGAAAACGCGCTAAAATGATCAATATTTCATGCAAAAAAGTTGTTTTGCATGAGAAACGTTCATATATGTTAGTGAAAAAAGATATGTCAGCAGCAGATGACATATTCCTTCTAAGGGGGGTGGGGTGGAGGGGGGGGGGGTCTCCAGAGAAACGAACATATGACGTTTCTCGTGGACAGAATCGATATGTGAGGCTTCCCTAAGAATATATATGTTGGGTATGTTATTGTACGTTATTATGTGTACTATAAGCTTCAATTTAATGTAAAATTCCACCACAAACGCTTCACAAGACGTTTTAAAATGTTCTTAAAACTAAACTACCTTTTGTCGATAAACTTTGAGTTTGAAATAAAATGAAAACAATACATCAATATTTAAAGCAAACTTATCTTCATTGGGTTTTACAATTTCCAGCAATCTATTGACTCATTCTTATAAACAAATAAATTGTTCGGCTGCACGTCTCTTAGCGATATTTCGGGTTTCTGAATAAAGTTTTTCAGTCTCTGGTAGCAAACATCGTTGTCCTTGCTAGCTTCCTTTAGGAAGTCTTTTCGGCTTTCTCCATGCACGTCTTCTTGCTGGTTTCCGCCTGGTTCCTTCTTTAATATTTTATTTGTTTAATTTTTTAAATTTTCTCAAAAGAAATCGTATAAAAGACTCAAAAAACTTTGCAAAATCTTTTAAAAAGCAGATATATTATAAAATATTTAATTTTCAAATTGTGTCTGTTATTATGCTGTCGTGATGCAGTCATCATCAAGCGAAATTTATTTTTGAGATCAGTGGGGAAGTCCACCCTTGGATCATAGCCATGCGCCCACGATATTTGATGAACTTTAGACTTCGCTAGTGCGCTTCTTTCCCCGGGTGTAAATAGCCAGGCGGAATTAGTGCCCCGGGCTTACGCCCGGAACGGCGCTCCGCGCCGTTGGCTCGGGGATAACTTCAGGTCAGGTCTTGGGCTAAAATGTGCTTGGATTAGGCGAACATGCATCAATTCCATGTGCTTGAAACCTTATATATAGTAAATAGAGTTGTGGTTTCTTTCTCTCTATCGAGTTTTTTGGGTTTCTTTCCTCACAAAAAGCTAAGCAATAGACAATTCCCATTATAGACTAAATTTAAAACTAGGCAAGAAGATGCAAATAAATCACCACAGCTAGAAAGAGCATACTAAAATGAGTAAAATTGCAAAGTTTGGTTGCGACATGTTGTAAAATGCGGAAGATATAACCTTCAAAGTTTGCAAATTTTGTATACTTTTGTATTGCGTGCAGAAATTGCTACCATTTTCGGCCCAAATGTGGTAGGAATTTCCGCACGCGATACAAAAGTACGTATACAAAATTTGCGAACTTTGCAAGGCTATATATTTCCGCATTTTACAACATTTCGCAACCAAACTTTGTAATTTTACTAATTTTAGTATGCTCTTTCTAGCTGTGGTGATTTATTTGCATCTTCTTGAATGTCTAGTTTTAAAATTAGTCTATAATGGGAATTGTCTATTAACCTATGTCGCTAAACAGACGTTAACTTGTGCGATTTTCAAAAGTGGAGGAAGATTGGTTTGGTTGCGTGGAAGAGAAATAAACAAACTCAAGGCGCCATCCTATGCCGGGAAATGTTTAATCCCAGACATTCTGATATAGCATTTCCTGCGTTCTGGAGAAGAAGATTTAACGTGCAGAAAATATATGTCATTTTGTTAATTGTGCATTTCAGGCACCAAAGAATATGATATCTTCATATCCCGTTCTCCCACTCTGATATTTTTTTTGAAGGAGCGTAGCTCCTTTTTGCTTTTGGAGGGGGTAAAGCCCCCACCTCCCCCTATATAGCCTCCTACTTACACAGGTGCCGCCTTTATCTCAACCACGTATTACATCTGCGTCATGTGCAAATCTGCTTAAACTTGAAAATGTGACAGAAAAGCACCTCCCCTCCCCTTCCTTTCCCTCCCCTTCACTCCATTCCCCTTCCCCTCCCCTCCCTTGCTGTAGCCCAGCCTTTGAAATCAAATTCTATAAATAGTGTAGTTTAGCTTAGCTTATACGTTGTTCATTCATTTTAGTTGTTTGGAATCGAAATAAAACTATTCTTCAAATGCAGCCAGTGGATATCAAGGTATGAATATATTGATGAAAGAGTAAATGGGCGTATTTTTCTTTCTGTTATAATTTATTTTACTTTTCAAAGAGTTGGAAATGATTCGAGAAAATACATACATTGCAATGTGTATCTAAAATATGGATTTTGTATACAAATAAGTGTACCATTTCTCCCTGTCGGAATACCAAAGCGGTAAGCTTGAATGCCTACAGCGCTGAGCACTTCGCATTATCACCGCACACTGGCATTATCCCCCTCACTACGCAGGACATGGAGACTACTAAGTTATGCTTAAAGAACGAAGAAGGAAATTGTGCGAGAAACGTTTTAAAGATAATTACTAGTATACTTATCAGTAGTAAATGCTGACTTGCTGCTTAATTTGACGATATATCAAAAACGGCCTTATCTTTCCATGTTAACAACCCCAGTTTAAATACAATCTCATAAGCTCCTATCGTAACTGCAAGCTCAACATTAACTTAATCTTTGTGACGTCATTATTGTAACTATGAATAAATCCTTGTTTCGGTCACAAATATATTTCTTTGGTCTTGACCGTAATCACAACCCAACCCTAACCCTAGCTTCATTGTGCGCGAAACATGAGAATCTGACCATAAACTATTTTTTAATCATTCTTTCCTACTGTTACTCTAATATCTGTGACATTAGAACGACAATATTTTGGAAAATTGTACTCATTTTTAGAACCTATTTACTAGACCACAATATCAGCCAATAATTATTTTAAGACCACAGATGTTATTCAATGCTTTTAATTACACAACAACGATACACTGCTATAAAACACGAGAGCGCGGCTTGAGTGTTTTATGATTATCTGATAAAACACGGACTTTAAATGGCGTAAACATAAAATTGATAAATTAAAAGCCGGTTCACATATACCTACTTACACCAGCGGTATGTCGGCGGGCTATTTTCGTTATAGCAGTTCAACCAAATATAATTCACAAAAGAATGTGTGCATCAACAACTGCTCAGAACAGAAAATAATAGAAATTAGAAATTATCCCATTGTTGTTAAGGTGGCTCAATACATTTTTTTTTAAATGGAAAATTCACGATTTATATGCGCATTTTTGGAGAATTATTACTTGTCGATACACAAAAAGTGCCTTACTTACATAAAACAACATCTAAGGAGTTAGAATTTTTGCACAAAAGTTACGCAACTGCCGTTGCTATGGCAACAATGACGTTTCAAAATGGCGGATATTTTGGGTTTAAAGTAATTTAACTCGTAAACGACATCGGTGACCCCCAAATTTTATTTTAAAAAATTATTTCTCTTAGTATAATCAATTATTTTAACAATTTAAAAAAATTCTGTGGAGCCAAAAAAAGTTATTATGAATAATCACCTTTTCGTAATTTAAAAAATTTCGGCTCCACAGAATGTTTTTTAAATTGTCAAAATAATTTATTGTACCAAGAGAAATCACTTTTTAAAATAAAATTTGGAGGTCACCGATGTCGTTTACGAGTTAACTTCACTGAGCTATATTACTTTAATTAAAGCCAAAATATCCGCCATCTTGAAATGTCATTGTTGTCATAGCAACGGGAGTTGCGTAACTTTTGTACAAAAATTCAAACTCTTAAGATGTTGTTTTATATAAGTAAGGTACTTTTTGTTTATCAACAAGTAATAATTGTCCACAAATACGCATCTAAATCGTGAATATTCATTTTTTGAAAAACTGTATTGAGCCACCTTAAGCACAGGATTTCACATGGTCAGAAATCACGGACAGTCAGCGGTTTTAATTGTGGGCGCAGAAACTGTTCCCACGCGGGCGCATGACATACGCGCGACTTCAAATCTACTATAAACAAACTTTATAAATACATTCGACAATGTCTTTTTACAAATAGTTAAATATAAATTTTGATCCAGGGATAGATGATTATATAAGTGAAAGACTGTAGGAATCAATTTCTCAAAACTATAACGAAGATAATACAACATTCTAAACTTTAGAAGACCAAACAAATTTGAATATATTTGCATTTCCCGCAATTACTTTTGTTTTGGAGCCTTTTCCCTCGCAGTTGTTAGTCAGCGGTTGCCCCTTAAAATGATTATAAAATGGCAAAGCAATAGGCATTTTCTGCGTTGTATTTGACAACGTTTTGAGGTTTTTTCCTACCCTAAACCGCTCGCAATGGCAGGAATTTCAGGTTATATTTTGCCTCAAAACAGACAATTTGAAAGTGTTGGGGCCGCTTAGCTAAAATCTCTGGTGTTTTAAAACTTATACGCCATGGCAGATCGAACATCGTACAAGAAATGTAGACGTGTGGAAGTTGTCGGCAAACGTTTTCGACAGCGCTATAGTGGACTAAATGTGAGCGAGTAGGGAGGATTTTCTGAATTTAATATTGTGTGGAATTGCTGAATTTAATATTGTGTGGAAATGTTTTGAATCGAATTTACTCGGGCCGGCTAATGGCAAATCGTGAGACGGCAAAACCCTCGAGAGCTATATTTTCAGGTATACTATATTTCATTGTGCGCATCGATTTTATATTGTCTGTAATAGAATACCGTATAATATCCGCCATCTTGGTTTCGTAAAATAAGTTCGTTTTGCGCATATGAAATCGAATTAGCCGCCATTTTTTGTCCGTGATTTCTGGCCATGTGCACCTGGTAACTAAAAATTCAATTAAATTGTGTTTACGCACTCTTGTGTTCAGCATAGTGCTCAGGCAATCAAATTATAACAACAGGATAATTTCTATAGAGGGTACTTTTTTGGGACAATAACTTATATAAACTGACTAATGAGATTCCCCGTATTTATAGCATCATGCATGCAAAGCATTCTGGTCGGTTAACAGCAATGCATTCTGATCGGTTAACAGCAGTGCATTCTGGTCGGAGAAACGGAAGTAAAATCTTATTTTCAGAGCGCGCCCAATACGAATTAGAACTGCTGACTTGCTCGCTCGCTTCAGGCTCGCTCGCTGCGTCAGCAATTACAACTGACGCAAAACGACAAACATTACGGCTATTCTACCACATAAGAAGAAAAATCCATATAAACTCATATCTGACAAATCTTTTTTCTGTGCCATTTTGTAAGACACATCAGTCAAAAGCTGCTTCATTAATGCCTGCGTTTGCAACTTTTGACGTACTACTTTCAAACTTGAATTTTGACATATTATATATTCAATATTCATGTAGTTATTTAAAGGTTCTATTGTAAAATGGGTTCTATTGTAAAATGTACGTTCATTTGAAATAAATGAATATCAATCTTGTATTTGTTTTGGTTCTTGGAAAACACCACGTATATTTATATTTATTTTGACCCGTATATAAGTAAGCCCGTATCTTTGTCACGATCTTTATCGTCTTATAATAACAATATCCACAAACCTAAACAATACTGTATTATCCCCAGGAATGAAAATTCACAAAGACTTGCATGCAACATTTGTATATATGTCGCATTTTTATGTTTGTACAAGATATTTTTAAGGAAAATGTTTACAAAAGGCAAACACAAAATTCTTCCTATCTTAACCATGCACATGCAATTAGCGCAAACTTAGCTTCACACGATTTATTACCGAAATACAGTAAAACCCTAGTAAGAACCTAGATTTAAAAATTTTTCCAAGTTAGCCTAAACAGGTTCTTATGTAAATGGGTGCTTAGTACCAAGAAATTAGGCAAAACAGGTACTTAAATTGGGTCTTATTTTCTTAAGAGAAATGCGTCTCATTTTAGGGAGGTGCATATGCGTGCATGGTATATGATTTATATTTAAATTATATGATTGTATACACAAATGATCTAAAAAATGACAGTATATGCACTATATCAACCCTTTACAGCTACACTGATTGTAACTGATGACTTGATTTTGGCTCTATACTTGATAATATAAGAATCTGTTTTGAAATTATAGACTGAACAGATTTAATTTATTTAAAGGGGCTCTAAATAAAATATTTTTTGCCTAACAGGTTCTTAAATCCTAGGTTCTTATATACGGGTTTTTACTGCATCCTATAGTTTTCATATTTGTAAGTCTATGCGTTAATGTTATAGATTGCTGTTGTTAACAAGAATCCATTCAGCTGGGACAAGACAACGAGTAAAAGTTTAAGCTCGAGCGTTGTTGACATTAAGTTTCAATCAGATATGAACGTTTCTACCTCAAACGTTTCTGAGGATTTCTCTATCACCATACCGCGAGACACCACTCTGTTTCCAGAGCCAGACTCGTTCTTCTTGAAACCAAGTCACGAAAACACTACAGCAAAAACGAAAGAATATTTGAAGTACCATAGGTTCGAACGGAAAAACGATTTTACTTCAATTAATTTTGAAATACGGCCTGAGGAACCTGGAATACAGTTTCGTGTTTACCTGAAGAAAGGGTCGAAACCAGATATCATGAAAAGAGATTTTGAATTGGAATATGAACTGCCTGACCTTAGCAGTTGTTTAGCGGGGAATGAAAGCGTGTTCAATTCGTCTGTTGATCAGTCCGAATCCGATGAGAATAAAACCATCTATGTTGATCTCAGAAATTGCACAAGAGATCCTTATACAGTCTTCGTATCAAATGTTGACATGAATGGTATTGGACGATACTGGTTTGGTAAGTATATCCGAGTGAACAGTAATTTCTTTAATAATTAGATATTTCTGAACACTGTGCAAGTCCAATAAAAACACCACGATGAGACGATTTCTGGCCTTGGTTACTTTCACAGTAAAAATTTTATTTTCCACTGTGCAAGCTTTTGATTTGACTGTAGTTTTTCCTGCTGCCTTGCCATGAATGGCTGTAGATATCCTGTATACATACATACGTGCAGTCATATCAAATGGGCATTGTACTATACTGAAACTGAGTGCATGTACTAATAAAATAAAGCAGACACTAATATAGTAATAACAACAAAGTTAACACTAATATGAATCTACTTTGTAAAGTAAATGAACCACGAGATGCCTGCGGAAGAGGCTAATATGAACCTTAGTTGTATCCCTATCAACCCACAGCTTTCTTATTATTGGCACTGCCTATACGGCACGGACCGTTCGAGGTTAATATAGCGATGGTCAATTATATTGTTACCTTTCTATGGGCGTGTTCACCAGAGTGGGATGAATTATCCCACCTAATATCGTGGCTCGGTGGGACGAAATACACCCTTCCGATAATTACGTCATTTGACCTGGGAGACTCGCTCTCATGAATCGTGAGCCAATCACCAGGGCTTGCGTAATTTACTGATGAGAGCGATACTCCAAGACCGAAAGGTATACGTGACGTAATTATCGAAAGAGTGTATTATGTAAACATAGCGTCTTCGAAATATGTTTTGTTGTAATTCAACCAACTGCAACTTGTATTACGAATTTCGTGGCTGTTTATGTCTATCAATGTTTATTTTTGTTTGTATTTTCCAACTACGCCGTTCAACGCTATGTTATTATGTAAGGTCAAAATCGGCAAAAAATTCTTCCCATCCAATCATCCCAGTCAGGTGAGATAAAACCTTCATATGGAAACTGTTCGCCCATTTGACTGAAATCTCCCTACCTAGCGCAAGGTGAGATCTCAACCACCCGGTCTGACTCGTTTCTCATATGAACACAATTGAATTTTATATGCGTTAACAAAGGGCATGCAGATCTGGCGCAGGTGAGTATCCTGGTTGGCTGGGTTCATATGAACAGATCCCATGGGTCAAAGGTAATGCATATACCTGATTTGTGCAACTCTAAAATTTTTGGTTGGATCAACGACTTTTTAATTTGAACGGCAAAAGCAATAGAAATTAAGTGAACCTCCATTTGGAAGAGTTTTAATAAAGTTCAAAACTTCAATACAGATTTTTCTTATTGTTCGTGGTACAAAGATATAATACACTATGATTATGCATTCCGCAATCTTGGATATTCATATCCATCGTCGGATATGCAGGGTAATTAAAAATTACAACCAGGGTGAAATTATTTTATATATTTAAATAGTAATTCTCGGATCATTTTTATGCTTAATCTTATTTTTTGACTCCTATCTGTTTTAATTTAAATTACAAGCTATGTACAAGCTTTTTACTAATAGGCTAATATTTGTTAGGTTCAAAATGATTAACCTGGTTGTGACATCATTTAATCAGATCTAATTATAAAACAAGGTGGCGGGTGGCAGGATGTTTTAGTTCCGACTATCTCAACAATTAAGAAGAGAATTTGTAAATATTCTGAGCATTGTTTCAGATTAGCCAAACATAATTTTGTTACCATTTTTTGTTATAACAAATTTGTTGGAAAAAATATTCCATTTGTCAATCAACACATTAATCAGGCTAGAAAATGTTCTTCCTTGGTCTTGGTGCCCTCTGCCATAAATTATTTTACCTGTACCTTGAAAGTTAATCTGATATACATTATAAACATTATAATTTAAGCTGTCCAGCACTTAGAACCATTAGACAACAACGAAGACGTTGGCAATTTGGCTAAGACAGATTCTCGTCGACGACGTTCAGTTTCATGCGAAGGCGAAGGAGGAAGACGTGTTCGTCGTTCGTGTGTAATTATCCCTCCTGCCCCTCCTAAGCCAACTGATCCACCCAAAGTTGTTCACTTTGAAGCACCAGATAACCTTGGATTTGATGGAAAGTTCTTTTTCCCTAATCAAACCCCAAACTACAATTTATCAATGTTTGAATCAAGCTGTCTCTACTGGCATGAGGAAAACGAGACTTGGACAGGTGAAGGATGCAAGGTAAAACCTTTTGTTTTATTTCGATTGGGATCGCACAGATCACGTGTATAAAATCGTGAACTTTCATATTTAAGAATCCTTCATCCAGGCCCGGAGCTACGGGGGGTGAGGGGGTGTGACACCCCCCAGAAATTGTATTCAGTCGGCAGGACTGCTATTCAGTCGGTAGGACTGCTATTCAGTCGGTAGGACTACTATTTGGGTTAAATATTTTCGCACAAAGGGCAAGATAGGGGTCGGAATTTCAGAAAAATGTTTTGGATAAATGGAGAAAATTTGTGATGTCTGGAAAATTTGATTGATGTTCCGAAAAATTTTGGTATGTCCGGAAAAAATTTTGGACCCCTAAAATGGTACACTGACCGAGAAGTGCTTGTGTGCTTTGGGAGACGTTGTACTAAACGACTCACTTTTAAAAAACAGCTTTGATGTTGTGGCAGAGTTTTACAATGTCGACAGGGATCTTCTTGAAGTCGAGAAGTGTATGTATCACAATTCCATCATGGACGAGTCCAATCCTCGGGCGAAAACTGCAGCAGACGTCGTCGACAAAATGTTTCAGGATGGACTATGCGACTTATTACCTGTACTATGCGAGGCAGCAACCATTCTTGCGTCGATTCCTGCTACATCATGTACCGCTGAAAGCTCATTCAGTGGATTGCAGCGCGTGAAAACCTACCGCCGCTGGACAATGGGCGAAGAACGCTTGAATTCTATTGCTGTCATTAACATTGAACGAGCATATGCTAGCCAAACTATCAAGAACGACATGATTAAAATAATTGATACTTTTGGTAGACGAAATGGACGAGATAGCTATTTCTTCTAAGTGAAACCTCTTAGCCAGGCTTCCAATTTAAATGTTGAATGCACTTGTTAAAATTTAGATAGTTCATTTGTAAAATAAATAAAAAGTCTTATCAAAATTCGGGCACTTTTTGTCATCAGCTTAAAAATTCGGGCAAGTTTTGTTTGCCCCCCACCCCCCCCCAAAAAAAAAAATTGTGCCCGTACGCCTATGGTGAGATGAACCGCTTGCCGTCGCAGATTTCTGGCTATGGGTAAAATCAACAACTTTCGACAGACCTGCGAGATTTCTGGCTGCGTATAGTAGCCCCACCTGTTTTGGTAACAGAATAACTTGAAATTTATTGTTAGGCCAATATTACACCAAATGCTTTGACACACATTGGTTTTCCTTGAGCGATCGCGACAAGTTGCAAACGACCTGCCAATCTCGTTCCCCGAGCCTGCGATCCTCGGGAAGGAACGCGAGGCTCTGGGATAATCCGTTGCCGGAAGCCAGGAATCCTGGCTAAGATTGAACTACGCATTCCATTTCAACGGCCAATCAGATTCCTCCTTGAAACGGATTATCCCAGAGCCTCACGTTCCTTCCCGAGGATCCCAGGCTCGGGGAACGAGATGACGACCTGCCTTCTTCTCACATTTTGCTATTAACTTGATATGCAGATTGTAAGTAGAATGATAATCATGTCTGGCCATGAATTTCAAATAAAATTGGAGTATTTACTTCGTATTCAGTAATATAAATCAATAACCTTTTGTTTATTTTTACTTCTATGGCAGGTGGTTTTGGGTACAAACCGGGAACAAATTTTGTGTAAATGTAATCATCTGACATCCTTTGGAAGCGAGCTTTTTGTTGCTCCGAATCCCAGTGACTTCGATTCGGTTTTCAACAATTTTGGTAGTCTTGCTCAGAATGTAGCTGTACTGGCTTTGATATCAACCATTCTTGGTGGGTACATTATTGGAGTTATTTGGGCTAGACGAGCTGATAAGAGAGACCTATTAATGGTAGGTGAACTTTATTCATTGACAAAAAACAAAATATGAACAAATTATACAATCGGTTACAGCTCGCCAAATATGGTTATACCACTCAGCCAATCAGCGCTTAGAATTTTCATTCTCTATATTTCATGAACTGTCTGAAATTTTATCAAGTTGCGGGAACTTTAAGCATAGGGAATTTGAGAAGTAAAATCATATTCACAACTTAGTTTACGTAACTTATCAGTACGCTCTATAAATACTCCTTATAGTATGCTCTGTATATTGAGCATGTATAATTATATACTAATTTGATTAATATGTTGAAGTGATTTTATGTAAGTTCAGCAAATCTAAATACATTTATTGTACAATTAATCTGTTATAATCTCTATAACTCAACTAAATATTGCCATTGTTTTCACTCAAACTGCAAAATTCAAACTTGTTTCACCATGTTTAATTACAGTGACGTTTTTCCAGGCAATTTTTCGTGTTCAATCTTTGTTGTCTTTTTTTTGTATCGAGTCCAAAAATTGAAGCTGAAGATGGCGGAAATTGAAGAGCTATTGGACGTCAACCTTGTCCCTGTCTATTCGTTTTGTCTACGTGGACGGTCATGAAGCTGCCAGGAATGTGCTGAAATTTCATTCTTTGACTTCGTTTAAAAACTAATATTATGATTTTATGAAATGAAAACTTGATTAGTGTAACGATCCGTTAGAACAAACTGTAATTAGCTGTAGAAAATGGTATAAAAACTCTTTAGGTTGGGGTTAACCCTATGGCCATGGTCTTCAACATTACGACCTTCATAGATATTGGACGTCACTTTCGTCATCTTGGCCTCACTTTTCTCAGGCCGAATGACTTAATTTCTTGCTCCAGATCTATATAGAGCTCACTGGATCAAACTCACTTACATAAAACAAGAAGACATACCGTATCTTTACTGTACAAGTGTACACATTGATAGACAATTACCGAACTTGTGGTTAATAAGTTCTCCTCCTTTGAACATTGTCAGGTTGGTCCAACTATCCTAACGAAACCAAAGGGATCTTATCATTACCTGATTACGACGTACACTGGTAGCAGACGCAATGCTGGGACTACGGCAAAAGTTATCTTCAAAATGTCTGGAGATAAAGGCGAAACATATCCTGTTCGACTCCGAGATCGTTACAGACCTTGCTTCGAACGCCAACAGGAAAGCGCGTTTGTTATTTCATATCCGCAGGGCATTGGTGATCTTAGTTACGTTCAAATATGGCATGATAATTCAGGTAATACTTATCCATGCGGACTAAGTCACCAGCATTCATTCCCATACAGTAGGCAGTAGGATAGTGCCCAGTCCGAAGGCGCACGTACAATCCTAAAGAGGAAATTTTTGTGTTACGTAATACCAGCTTAAAACGAACGAGTGTACCATACCATATGGTTATGACTACATTCAAAAGTTTTAATATTTTATACGTAAAAAGTATGTTTAGTGCTTTATCTGGTAAATAATGCTAATGTTTGTGATGTTACACTGAGTGTATATACACACCGAGCAAACTTG
Organism: Paramuricea clavata; assembly: GCA_902702795.2. Taxonomy (NCBI): domain Eukaryota; kingdom Metazoa; phylum Cnidaria; class Anthozoa; order Malacalcyonacea; family Plexauridae; genus Paramuricea; species Paramuricea clavata. The sequence continues at coordinate 18,217 of CACRXK020002419.1, read as the reverse complement.
AAAAATATGTCTGACGACGGTGGGTGTCGAATCTACGACCTTTGGAATACTAGCCCAATGCTCTACCAACTGAGCTACGCGGTCAGATCGGTTCGAGTATGTGATATTTCGAAAGTGAGGCTACATATACACTAGCAGTGACATCACGAACATCATATTCACCTGAGTACATAACACCAACACAGACAAAAATCAAATAATGCTAATATTATTGTATAATAATTATATATATTATTGACTTCTTACAAGCGGACTCCTACAGTCTACGCTTATAGGGAGGTTCGACTGTAGCATGGTTCCGAGTGCAATTTGAAAATTACATGCACGAGTGAGTTTTTTAAAATCGATGAAAGACTTATTATGATTAACAGTTCATAGCTACCAGTTGTATAGACGTTTCTTCACCACGATTCCTAAGCTGTTTGGATAGTAAACTAGAACAAATTATAGGCCCTTGTTGCTTGGAGATTACTCCCAGGTCGGGGACCAGGGCATTTTTGGTACCTCCCTTTCTTCCAGATAAATTTAGCCTGCGTGGCAGATCGGTCAATGGGAAATAAACCACCTGCTACGCAGGCTACATAACGTTGGTGCATTAATTGTTGCGAAACATAGCAAATTATGATGATACCTTTAGGAATATATTCTTTTTAAATCAAGTTTTAAATCATGTTACCATTGCCAATGTTGTCGCTATAACTGTATGGTGAATGGTTAGTTCATGCTGACTTATTAATTTAGGGTCTTCGCCATCTTGGTACCTCAGTCGAATCTTAGTGAAAGATCTACAAACCGAGCAAATGTGGTCGTTGTTTTGTGAAAACTGGCTAGCTGTGGAATCTGAAGATGGTAAAGTATGTCGAATCCTGCCTGTAGCAAACGAGGAAGAGATGACAAACTTCAGTCATTTGTTCTCGGCTCGTGCAATTAAAGGACTGGCAGATGGTCATATATGGTTTTCCATTGTCTCCAGACCTCCAACTAGTAACTTCACTCGTGTTCAGCGTCTCTCGTGCGCTCTTTGTCTGTTATGCTGTACGATGATCACAAGCGCAATGTTTTACAACATGGGAGGTCATGGTCCTAGTCCATTTGCAATCCACATTGGCTCTCTCGTGATTGATTTAAAACCTTTTGTTATTGGCCTGCAGAGCAGCGTTATTATTGTACCGGTGAATGTGTTAATCGTGCAAATGTTCCGTAATCTTCGACCCAAGAAGAAAAAGGCTGAAGAAAGTAAAGCACGAAATCCAAACGGGGTGAAGATTGAATATCCAAATCAGGAACAGTCAAAAGGGAAATTGCCTTACTGGTGTATCTACTTTGCTCATGCCCTTTGTTACCTTGCATCTGCTGCCGCGATTTTCTTTACTTTACTCTACAGGTTAGAGAAATGCACTTCAATAATAGTTTGAGCCGTAGTTGCATACCCACGTTTCAATCTTGTTGGCAGGGGCGGCGGAACATATTTTATTGGGGGGGGGGGGGCTAAATTAAAAAAAAAATTACTGTAGTTTTTGACTAAGTGCATGGAGACACAAACCGCAAACGGCATGGCGTGTAGTGATTTCTCCTTGAAAAATTGTTCAAAATCTTACTAAAATACGGATGTGCAATTTTGCATAGATAATTTAATCTCATGATGAATTAATGAGCAATCGAAGCAAATTAACGACCAATTATAAGCTGCCAAAAGATTGAAAAGATCACTATACGATTTGCGCAATCAGCACATAAGCAGTGTTAAATTTTGTCTGACTGGACACAAAACATAATATTAAGCATTTCAATGATTTAAAAATGTAAACCAAATTAGAAATACAATTGTATTCCATAGTTCATACTCTCGCTTTGCAACAAAGAGCACAAACACAAGATAAATGCAATGCTTACATCAGAAGTTCTTATTAAATGTTCTATTCGAAATCGAGGGTTAGAATCAATGGATGATTCCAGCTATTAGACGACATTTTGATGAAGACCAGAAGAACGAAGTCCATTACCATAGCTGGAAAGAGAGTGGTAAAATGCGAATTGTTGTAAAATGAGGAAAATATAGCCCTGTGATTTTCGCAAATTTTGTATATACTGTTTTCATTTGCATTATGCGCGAGAAAAATGACCATTTTGAGCCGAAAGTGGTTATTTTACCACTCGTAATACAAAATTAATATGTACAAAATTGCGAACTTCACAGGGGTATATTTTCTTCATTTTACGACATTTAGAAACCAACCTTTACTCATTCTAAGACGCTCTTTCTAGCTGTGGTGTTCGATTTCGTTCTTCTTGCTTTGATCAAAATTTCGTCTGGAATCACCCATTAGGAAAGTCTGAAACTTCTTCACTTAACTTTTATTTGTCCCATTTCCTAAATAACCACAAAGGCCAATACTCTTACTTTGTACGTAGTATTTACTGTACCGATCAAAGATACATACTCAGGGTGAAAGAAAAGCAATTTACATTCAGTTGATCACAAAGTAGGATATTTTCTTTTGCATTTTAACCGGCGTGCAGTAATTTATTGACGACTTCGTAGTTTGTATAAATGGTCTCGCATTCTGGCATTCTTCATTACGTGAATGGTCTCGCATTCTGGCGTTACTTCTGGGGGGGGGGGGGGTCTAAAGCCCCCTAGCCCCTATTCCGCCGCCACTGCTTGTTGGGAGAATTACATGTTCATGTTCCCAGGGCCGATGTTCGAAAAATAGTCCGCTTAATCCTAGGTTAAAGAAAAACACCAACTGAACTTGAAAATATTTCCCTAAAGTTTTATTTTTCTAATGTTTTGAAATAAATGAGGTACAGAAATACCAAAACAACGGGATGTATTACCCCCAGCGATATCACAAGCCTGCGAGCAGGCTCTCTGGGTGAAAGAGAGCCTGCAAGGATCCCTATGATGAATGCATGCCGCCCTTCAATTAGGATGTCACAGGTCAACTAATATCAACCAATCAGCGCAGACCGGAAATACACTTCAATATTGTAAACATAAACCGATAAACGTTGAACTCCATTTATATTGTATTCTTTCGTTAGTTTCGTATACAGACCGCCACTGGGGCATACTAAAAAAGTTAAAACTGCTTGAGGTTTTACAGTGTAATATATCAAGTTGTACTTGTTATTACAATCTGCATGTGTTTCTGTAGGCACAGTACGTTTAAAGTTGTATATTACCCGCTAACTAATTCAGTTGTTTGGAATTGCTTCATGCTGCAATATATATATATATATATATATATATATATATATATATATATATATATATATATATATATATATATATATATATATATATATATATATATGTTGTGGACAACATACTTGGATAATAAATGTATAGATTTTGAACGTAAAGGATACAGCCTAAACCCAATTTATATGGTCTTGGTAGACCTGACTATACCCCAAACAACAATAAACTTCATCAAGTATAACGCATTCAAGATGCAGTACCATTTCTGGCTATTACTAGGTAGACATATTTCGGTCTAATGCCTAGCAAGCTTGTATATATCTAGCAAACATAGCATTAGAATGTATTCCCTCCACTCGTGAGCTTTCAAACTATTGTCACATATAGTTTAACTGCAGGCCTTGTGACCCTGCATGGACACTTAGAAGGAAGAAATACACATACACAATGATTAAAAGATTTTATTCATACATTACATGTCTGAATGACCATGACTTTATTGAAACTATAAAAACAGGTTCAAAGCTCCCGTGCTTTGCAAACATAACAATATACAATAACATACCAATAAGGCACAGCCATCTGCTAGGTGGAATTTGCTAGATAAGCGATATATAAATAATTTGTTGTGGACAACATATTTGGATAGTAAATATAGATTTTGAACATCTTGAATTTGTACTGCATCTTGAATGCGTTATACTTGATGAAGTTTATTGTTGTTTGGGGTATAGTCAGGTCTACCAAGACCATATAAATTGGGTTTAGGCTGTATCCTTTACGTTCAAAATCTATATTTATTATCCAAGTATGTTGTCCACAACAAATTATATATATATATATATATATATATATATATATATATATATATATATATATATATATATATATATATATATATATATATATATATATATATATAGTTTTTCGTTTTACCTCAAAAAACCACAACAGTCTGTTTCATCCGTATAGGAATCATCAGGTGGTCTGATGATTCCTATACGGATGAAACAGACTGTTGTGGTTTTTTGAGGTAAAACGAAAAACTATATTACGCTCTATCTATATGGTATTGAGCACTGTTTGTGTTTCGTAAACCAAAATCTTAAGCTATATATATATATATATATATATATATATATATATATATATATATATATATATATATATATATATATCCAGTATAGTATAACATGATATACCATGGACATTGGACATAATTTAATATGTTTATAGTTCAAATTTTGCAACAAAAGGTGGAATTACAGCATTAAACATGCATGTGATAATTATTGTAAACAAAGTGACGAGTAAATTACTGTACATTTTAACGCCGCATACTTATAAATATTAAATAGTCGGTATAACATTGTAAAACAAGCTTAATACAAACAATATGCACTGAATATTATCACAATAATTCTCAATATTGTTTCATGAAAGAGAAGCGATATATAAATGCCTTGTCCCTAGGTTTCGGTTTGCGAATTTGTTCAGTCTTTTCTTAGCCTAGAAGTCAGACAAGCCCAGGACACAATAAAGCATGCAAGCTTTTAGTATTCGTCTTTATATGAATACTATATTATTTTACAGTAAAAAGTCAACAAGGATACAAAATACATGGCACTTTTATCTCTACATTGCCGCAATTCCGAAGCTTTGCGTTGCTCGGTTTTACAAACGGGAAGTGTAGTTTATGGAAGCTTGTCAATCACTTCATTTGAATCAGTTATCAACCAATCAGAGCTCTGCGTCCAAATATTGGACGCATGCACGTAAATGTTATAGGGATCTTTGCAGGCTCTCTTTCACCCAGAGAGCCTGCTCGCAGGCTACGATATCACTAACCGAGCTTTGAACTACTCGCTCCAGGTCTTTACTTTTTGCTTCGCAGATCTCGATAATCATGTTATTGCATGCCACATGTCATTTAATTAAAGAAATGCCCTTGTTTTTCATTGAAGCAAAATCGCTTCATGCCGCCATTTTATCAGTAAGTATCGCTAATTCGTGATCGGCGAGGCAAACTGAGCAAGGACACCAACTGCAAAGATATATACCGACGCCAAGTTGCACATCGGTATATTCCTAAACTTATGGTTTAAATCATACCGACGCCAAGTTGCACATCTGTATATTCCTAAACTTATGGTTTAAATCAATTTGAAGCATATTTGCATCAGCACCATGTCAGTAGAAAAAGAAATGTTTATTCCACAATTATTCGTGACTGTACGATGTACCTGCACGAAAAAAGCTGAACTAATTAAGTCAGTGAGCCCTTCCTGAGGTGAGTGTTTATCGTGTAAAACTATATTTTGTAGCTATTCAATGGGGAAAGGAAACATCAACAGAATGGGTTATTGCCATGGTAACATCATTCCTTCAATCAGCATTACTGCTACAACCGGTCAAAGTTGTTGTTCTTGCTGTTGTTTTCGCCATATTTATTCGCAAACCCGCTGATACGGAGGAGTCCAATATCACGCTTGCAATGGAACATCCCTTGGTTGACCAGCAAGAAAACAATCTCCTTGTCACTCAGCCTCCACCGCCCCGTGAAGGAGAAAAAGTGAAAAAATATTTAAGGTGAGAATGTTGCTCTTTTTTGTAAATGTCACATAGGTGCTATATGTGCCATAACTATAACATCGGCAACAAAGTTTTACAATCGTATATTACCTTCCAGTTCTTCAAAAATTATACCTGACGGATTGGGGTAAATTATTTGGCATGCAATTTTAATCGCCGAAGGCCCGTTTGTGAATACCACCTTTTTCAGTGGTTAACTCTCTATGTTCCAACCGTAAAAAGGCACTTGATGAGTACCGTTTGAAACGCCACCCTCTCGTGCGCTGCACTTTATCTGTCGACCTTATACATCGGTTTATGCTGTGTTGGTTCGATCAGAATAAAGTTTCACAAGTTAATAGATTTCACATGGGAAGACACAGGCCTGTGTTTGGAACGGACCTTAATAATGATATAATTTAATAATTCTAAACGCAGGATTAAGTCAAATATACGTAAACGAATACTGTGCCTACCATAAAAAGTTTCGTTTCCTGTCACCTAATAATACAGGTTTGCCAATATTTAATTTTACATACTATTTCCTTTTTTCAGTCCTCCAGATCCTACCAAGCTGAAGAGAGCAAGAGCAAAACGTCTGAAAGAGATAAAGATGAATGCAGCTTTAACAGAAATATTTGTATTTTTTTTCTTTCTTGTTTGCTTGATGGATGTTGCGCAATACCACAGGGATCCGAATACTTACTTACTGAGCAAAACCTTGTCTGAAACCTTTGTCAATGTTGATTCATTTTCCATTCCACTTGACTGGGTGAGTTAGCATCTGCGCATGTGAATCTTTGCCATATTTCACAGTTTAATGCAAGTACAGGTATATAAATTATTTCGAAGTATAAGATAAAACATGTGTAGTTCAAACGTGTCTATAATCACAGGGAGCCCGACTCGTATCATTATTTGTTTATGAACATTCAAGAAAGTGATAAAAGGAATAGTGCTTTCAAAACAAAGTCAGAATCGTGTATGTGTTTTTGAATTGAACAACTGCACGTCGGTTTTTTAACCCTTCCTTTTTCCTCATTTTCTTCCGCGCCTGTTTTTTTCATTGCGTGTTTCCTTGCAACGCGTATTTCTCGCCCTGATTGCTTTGATATAAATGTATGGAGGATAATATTGATATAATAGGCCTTAGTCGAGTTTCCTGTAGTATAGTCCCTCTTCTAAACTAAACAGTCGTGTTTCAGATTTAAACGAAGGCGTTTCACCATTCAGTGTTTGTTGCGCTCATTTGTGGAACTGCCACTTTTGAAGAAACTTGTTCTTTCTTTTAATTCTTTATGCGCTACCCTCATTATATATAAATGCGTATTATACACTATTCGTAACACCGCTTGAATTGTGTTTTACTTATTGCGCAGATCGTCGATGCTGATTCATTATGGATGTGGTCTCGCGAGACACTTATTCCAGGATTGTACGCAGGGAAGTGGTACAACGGCAAGAAAATTGAAAAAGGTTATATCGCAAACATGGAGGATTATCTTGTTGGTATTCCGCGTGTGAGAATGGTTCGTGTTAAGAATGGTTAGTGACTTAGTGTTAACAATGATTAAAAAATAGGCATACCGAAGTGCACTTTTACGCCAAAAAATTATATTAAGAAATGTAAGATAAAGTGCATTCAACTCAGTTCCATTGTGTTTACCTGAAAACCCTTTACTCCGATCCAAGTTACCATCATCAATTCTCCATCTCGCTAGCTAGCTACAGTCCTTTCGCCAAAATGGTCCTAGACTTGTTCCAAGTCTCTCTTCCATTGTCTTATCGATCCACTATAGTGTACATTACATGACGTAGTACGGAGAGGCGGAGCGAGAAAGAGAGACTTGTCAACTTCGGAAAATCTCGGTTCAAAACTGAACCGAAAATGCAAGACTTGCTTTAATCGTTTTCCTTCAATTTCTTTCTGTATTATTTATTATTATGGAACTCGTGTTATTTACACTGTGCTAGATCAATACATATAAACACTGACAGAAAACAACTAAAGCAAGTCTTGCATTTTCGGTTCAGTTTTGAACCGAGATTTTCCGAAGTTGACAAGTCTCTCTTTTTCGCTCCGCCCCTCCGTACTACGTCATGTAATGTACACTATAGTGGATCGATACTATATGACAATGAAAGAGAGACTTGGAGCAAGTCTAAAATTGTCCCAGAATTAAAATTTTCATGCTAAAATTTATCTATACGGAAAATTTCACGTTGTTTAGACCGCTAGCACGTGAATTGACTTGGCTAATCTTTTCATGTTCTGAAAACTCAGTAAATGCTCATCATGTTACATGATGTATAAATCAGCATTTGACTTGTGATGGTCATTTTCTTGTAAAATATTAGACCTAGACATTTTTCACTCACCAATGAGCATCCCTAAAAGCAACCATTTAGTAGATAGACTATCTCGCAAGGGCCGATTCTGCCGATGTAGTAAATTTGGGACGTTTCGTCCCGGATTCGGGTTTTGGCACATGTTGTCATTATATCCCTGAACAGTTGAGATTATCTGTCCTAAATAAAATGTTTTAAATCCCTTTAACCCCTTTTTATTCGGCTTTCATTTTCCCGCTCTTTTCAAGACTATGCAGTCCAGCAGCGCGAATCCGCGTAACATTAAATCGCGATCCTATCGAGTCCCCATACATATTTCGCTCTTGTGAATTGGTAGGCAAGGATTGCTTTACAATTTTTTCTATTACACTTTAATACGACTATGTTCCATTCAATAGGTACGTGTACAGTGTCCAGCTATTTTGAGGACACCATTCCTGAGTGTAACTCGCAGTATTCCGTAGCAAATAGAGATGATAAAAACTATAACGTAGGCTGGGAGCCACTGGGTAGTACTTCAACCAGAAAACGCCGGGGAACTCGTATCCCAGAGAACGAAGAAGAATGGTTGGAAAGTGTAACACGAAAAGAAGAAGTTGAAAACGATAGGCGTGCTTATCGTCGAAAAAGAGATGTTGATCCTATTCAAAGTGGACGGAATCGTAGGAGAAAGAACCGACTGTTGTCTAGCGGGCGCCCGAAGACATACACCATTCAAAGCAATGCTGTATCGGCAGATGGACACATCTTGTCGTGTTTGCAAAGATGGCGCCATCAGTCAATGTTAGAGCTACGTGGATTCCCTTACTGGGGAACGATTGCTACATATGGTGGAAGTGGTTATGCAGCTAATCTTGGTTATGACCAACTGACTGCTTATACTGTTGTTGCTGATTTGCATTCAAATGGTTGGATCAGCAAGCAAACGCGTGCCGTTTTTGTGGAATTTACCGTCTACAACGCAAATACAAACTTGTTTGGTATAATTTCAATTTTAATCGAATATCCGTCTTCTACAGGTGTAGTTAACAAGGTTCAGTTACAGGCTGCGCGGTTTTATCTTCAGCTCAACGGAGGCCAAACACTGGCCCATGTCTTGGTCATATTCTTCATGCTGTATTTCCTTTATAGAGAAGGGAAAGTTCTCTATAAACAACGCTGGAATTACTTCAAGGGTTTTTGGAATTGGGTGGAAACAATTCTTGTTATCTCTCAATTTTCTTTAATTGTCCTATTTCTGGCACGATTGTACGAAGTTGATCGAAATCTACTGCAACTACGAGAAAATCCAAACGATTACGTTGCTTTCCAGTATGCTGGCCAGGCAGATGCTACTATGACGACCATCCTTGGTATTCTAGTGTTTTTCTACATTCTTCGGTTTTTGCGACTTCTGAGATTCAATAAAAACTTCCTGATTATTGGTACAACGTTATCTCGCATCAGTGAGCCCATTTTCAGTTTCTTCGTTCCTTTTCAATCTGGCTACTTGGCGTTTGCTCTGTTTGCATTTAGCGTGTTTGGTTCAGAACTGGAAGATTATAGTACATTTGTAAGAACAATGGTAACTCAGTTCAGTATGACTTTGGGTGATTTTGATTTTGAAGCACTGATGTCCGTCAGTGTAGTATTCGGTTCTTTGTATTTCTTCGCTTTCATTGGACTCAATGTAATAGTGTTAATGAACATGTTCATCGCAATCATTGATGATTCGTATGCCGAAGTACAGGAGGAAACTGCCGAGAAAGAAAATGAATTTGAACTCGTTGATTATGTGGTTGGGAAAATCATTGAGAAGTTTACAAGGTAATTTGTATTTTCAAATAAGTATGCATGATCCATAAATATTTCAGATAAATCTGGCAGTTGTGGATCCTTTTGTCTAAATAATAAATTTGGCGGGATTTAATGTTTTTGTTTTGAGGTTTGGATTACAGCTAGTGATACAATTGATCCAATGTGATCGAACGCGTACGCCTTTTGAAAAACCCTACGCTATATGTTATATAAATTTCAATCAAAATTATGAAGCAAGAGTGACAAGTTATTCTTGCTTCATAATTTTGATTAGGAAGTCCAACACAATAGTCGAACAGGACACATTATCATAATGGGGCGTCCCCGCATTGGTAGGTCCCTTCCATCACAGCTAGGTGGTGTGATTTTTCGAATTTCATCGGTTATCTTCATACCGTGTTATCTTCTAGCGCAACAAATGCGGATTCGGAATTTCGGTAGCTTTCTTTGTGTGCAAAACAATTTGCTCGTCTGTAGCCAGAACAAAACGGGAGACATTTTGAGCACCATTCCAATCGCCCGTAAAGTACTCTCCACGTACATCAATTTCAATTCAATTCAATTTATTAAAATGGCCACAAAAAAGGAATTATTTACAAAACAAACATAACGAAAAATACATGTGACGAGGAACCCTAAGTAGAAACCATAAGGTTTATTGAGTTATGGGCTTTCTCATGTATAAACGTATTACAATAATTTATTTACAGCTGTGCTATAGTATAGCCTCAAATCAGATAGACTTGGTTTAACTAAATTTGGCATATCTGGGTTTTAATTAAAGTATTAAAAGCCAAGTATTAAAAACATGTTATAGTCGAGAGAAACTAGAGAATAAGAAGTTTCTTAATTTGAATTGGAATTGTTGAAGAGTTGGTGCATTACGAATATCGTTACTCATGCAGTGTATTAAAAAAACGTGAACCTTGATAGGACACAGAGAATTGACGTACTGTAACTTAGTTCTACACAATGGTACATATAACAATTCAGCTCTCCGCAAGCCGCAGCCATGCATCTGTTTATTCTTAACACCAGGTTGTCGAAGTTTCTAGGAAGCCTATTATTTATGTATAAAAACATGAATTTCCCCAGATTGTAAAAATAAATATCTTTGAACTTAAATATTTTATTATCTTTAAATAATGGATCAGTGTGGGCATCAAATTCTACCTTATTGATAATTCTAATCACCCTTTTTTGGAGCAATAAGAGACAATTTAATTTGTAAGGGTATGTTGAACCCCACACTGTTACACAATATTGTAAATACGGATGGACAAGTGCATAGTATAGTGTACGTAGAGCTACCTTGGTGAGGCAAAAACTTGCTCGGTTATATATGATACTAACCGATCGAGAAATTTTTCCAGCAATATGCGAAATTTGAAGTGACTAAAACAAGCCGAGTATATGCTAATGTAATTATTCCGCTCAACGATGCAATCTGATTGACAATGAACATTTCGGTTTAATTCCAACATAATTTTATTTTTCCATGCATAATGCGTGCAAGATAGCTATTTTCAAGGCATTTCAAATTGGTCCCACAAAAAGCCCGACATGACAAAATTGGATAACGTAAACCGTCGAGGACATTGTAACGGATTATCCTTATGTTTTGTGTTATGTAGGAGTAAACCAAGTCAACGCCGAAGGAAGCGTAAAGAGGAAAGATGTGTTAAAAACAACAATGACGCAAAGTTGATTGCCACCAATAAATGCTTTTCCGAAGTAGATTTGATATGCAATAAACTTGACAAATTATTCGAGACTATTGAAAATGGTGTGAAAGAAGACAACAAAATTGAGACGCAGATTTGTTCAGTTCCCGAGGAGAAAAAAGATTCGTATTACGAGTTCTTGTGTCTGATTGAAAGTGATGTGGTTGAAGATTGCAAAAGTCCCTTCAGTCCTGCTGACTTGTATGCTAAATATGTTGAGATTATGTACCTGAATTAACTGGAATGAGGGAAGACCACGTGGAAACGCTGTAGCCAGTTTGTTTGGTTTATTTCCTATTATAATAGCAAACCAGTTAATTAATTATCTATAAATTTATTTAAAACATTTCGGCGGAAGTTTTCCAAAATCCTTGTCTTCTCCAAGCGCTCTGTTGCTTGCATTTAGGGTACTGACATATTATTCAACAAAATAGGACATCAATTTATTGTATGTTTACATAGCGGTTATATATAATTTTGCGTTTTGTGAAAAAACGAATCTCAATCCTAGACTCATATTATCCAATGTAATTACGTCTTTAACAATTGATGTTGAGCGTGATATAAGCTGAGGCGGTTAACACAAACCGAAAATGTAAAGCAGGATTGGCGTGGTATTTTTCACAATCAGACGCATTCAATTGAACTCATCTTAATAATAAATAGTGTAGGCCTATGCATGTGCATGGTAAAATAGATTGTTTTGTAATAACAGTCTATTCCAAGTTGCACAACCTTAACATATATGATTACCAACACGGCACATTTCAGCTTATTTACGACACGCAAAAATTGAGCGCGAGGATGAATTTACTATCACCAACATGCACCATTTATTAATTACAATTATGTAAGTACATATAAGTGAAACTTTAAATATTTATACGCACATCACTAATGTGAAAAAATAATTCAGTAAAACTTATGTATAAACTTCACTCGAACTTCCTTTGATTTGAATATAATTCGTTATCTTAAATTCAGATTTTTCACTTAAAATTCCGGGATTACACAAAGATATAAATTTATTTACTGTATATTTGCGGCAACATGCAGTTATACCTCAGTATAATACCCTGCACGCTAGAAACCAGTGCTAGTTAATGATATATATACCGCACGTCACTGTTCACTTTAACACAACATACCCACACAAAAACAATTTGTGGGAGAATATCGGTTTGAGTAAAGATATCACAAGTTTAGTTTTGCACATTGTGTACGGGCCATTGATCTGATCCATCCATATAATATGATTATTGTAGCTGTTCAGTTATTGTTCATACTATTAAGGGACCGGTCATAAAGTAATTACTAGAGGGGGGTGGAGGATAAATGAAATTTCAAGTACATATTTCCATGCCCTCCCAAAAACCTATGGAAAAATTTTCGTAACCCCCTTCATTGTAAGTGAAAATTTTCATAACACTTCTATCATTAATTCTGTTTTAACATTTGTCTTGCGTTTATCTATATTTTGAAACTCTCCAGTATGTGATAACTCTCCCACTTCTTGTAGTGATAACCCTCCCACTTCTTGTAGTGGTACTCATATCCTCAACATTTTCCGCAGTCTCCGATTCGTCACCAGTCTTTTCTGATTCTGACATACTAGCGATGGGCTGAGAGTAAGATCAAACAGAAAAAATTGTTTTTGGTTTATTTCAAATAGAAAAATTTGCTTCCATTCATGAGACACTTCCTCATCAGGTTCATCAAGTTCTAACAGCTGTGAGCTTGCTAGCATTGACAATTCAGGTGTATCAGATCTGTACTCCAAACGTCCTCCTTCCTGAAAATTGACGAATTTTCGGAAATTTTGATCTAAAAGAGGGCTAAAAACAGTCTTTTCGAGTGCAAATGGGGAGGTGCATTTGTCGGAAATTTCGGAAAGGGGCTTTTCCCCCCCCCCCCCCTCCACCGGAAAAGTGAATTTCTGCCACTGTTGGCAAGAACGTCTTTGCAAAGTTAAATATGCGGTTATTTCATTGGTGCCTTTAATATTGATCCAAGTTCTTTGAAAAATATAAAATACATTACAAATTCTGAAGAGATGCAACTTGAAAATCCAAATATAGATCAAGACAAATTTTATGTGGTTAAATTTCAACTTTATTTTTTAGTACTAGAAAATAAATGCATGCAGAAACCCTCGCCTTGCTGACAAAACCGTTGTATTTTCCGAACAGGAAGTATATAGAGTAGTTGTCATGGTAACACGATAATTTTTTAAGATTATTCTTACAAATGAAAATCGCTTAAAAATATCACTTTTAATTACAAAATTATCAATTTCCCAACATATATATGTTAGGTATGTAATTATACGTAATACAAGCCTCAATTTAAGGTAAAATTCAACCACAAACAATTCACAAAACGTTTTAAAGTGTTCTTTATAAAACTAAACTGCCTTTAACTATTAAATGGCTTTATCGATAAACTTTAAGTTTGCAATAAAATGATTTCAAATTCTCGCTTGCAAATAACTTTGGTCTTTGCTTTATTTTTTATTTAAAAAATTCAATATAATAAAAAAGGGAGTCAATATTAAAGTTACACTGAAATTCATATATGCTGTCTTGTTTAGTTGTTTCATATACGCAAAGGCCGTCGGGTTTTAAAGCCATTATAAAATCAATATTTAAAACAAACTTACCTTCGTTAACGTCGGCTCCCTTCTTTTAGCTGATTCTTTCGCCTTTTCTTTCTTGAAATTTACAAAATCTTGCAGAAATACGAGCAAAAATGAAATATATTTGCAAGAAATTTGTCAATCATCAAATCTTTGATCAAATCAAGAAATGTTTGCTATTTCGCTGTCGTCATGCAGTCGTTATAATGCAAACTTTAAATTGGACCAATCAGTGTCCGTTATTCATGACAATCCGCCATATTTTTGAGATCAGTGAGGATGACCACCCATCGTTGGTGACCGACGCCCGCGCTCACTGAACTTTAGACTTCGCTAATGCTTTCGTTTCCCCGGGTGTAAATAGCCGGGGGGAATTAGTACCCTCGCACGGCGCTTCGCGCCGCCGGCTCGGGGATAAACGCCTGCTTCAGACAACTGACTACAATAAAAAAACACGTTTATATATTATACATACAAGAGAAAGGATACTGATATAAGTACAACGTTACCAACGATTGAATTAAGATTTTGAATTATGTACATAAGACGTCAGACAAAATGGCGGAAAGACGCTTCTCTAGATTGTCTACCATTTTAGTCGTATTTTTATCTCTATTTTTGCTCGTGGAGTCTTTTAAACCTTGTCGAAGGTTAGTTAAAGGTGCCTCCTGTCTAATGTGTGCACTTAAACTGGATATCAAGCAGTTTCCAACAAGAAATACGCCTGGTCTACCGAGACATTCTCCTTCCACTACTAAAGCCAGCCTGCCACCATCTTGTAAATTGAAAGTTAGTTTACATTTGCTGAAATTATCTATGGTCGCTTCCTCGTTAGTTCTTTTATCTGGCGATGTGAGTTTAAATCCTGGTCCTTATGCAGATGATCTGCCAAAAGCTCGTGGCTTCAAAGTGGCTCACCTGAATGTACGAAGCTTGGTAAATAAACTGGACAACATTAGTCATCTCGTAAGAAGTAAATCGTTCGATATTTTCTCAGTTTCTGAGACTTGGCTCAATCCCACTATATTGGATACTGAAATTGACATTCCTGGCTATACGTTAGTAAGACATGACCGCAATGGCAAACGAGGTGGTGGAACAGCGATTTTTGTTCGAGATGGCATTCCCTATAGACACCTAACGGACTTGTTTGACGGGGTAAACGAAGCTTGCTGGATTGAAATAAACCGTGCTAAATGTAAAAAGTTAATCGTTTGTTGTGTGTATAGACCGCCAGATTATTGCTGTGACTCCTTGATTGACTATTTTAACACATCTCTTTCAAAATTGCCTGCTGAAACTGAAGTTATAATTCTGGGAGATTTTAATGCCGATTTCTCAGCCGAGAAGAATACTGCCGCGTATAAAGCGAAGCAGAAGTTACAAAGATTTGCAAACCTGAATGATTTTGAACAATTGATCAAAACTCCCACTAGAATTTGTAACCAGACGAGAACTCTGATTGATTTAGTTTTTGTCAATAATAGTCATCGTGTTGTTGAAAGCGGAGTCATTCACTCGGCAATTAGCGACCACTCTATTGTTTATTGCACTATAAAATCTGGTGTTCCCAAAACTCCTCCAAAAACAATTGAATATCGCTCTTACCGCACTTTTGACAAGAACTCTTTTATTCAAGATCTTAAGTCAATTGACTGGGATATAATAGACGAAACTCAAGATCTAGATGCTGCTGTCGAAACATGGAATACACTCTTTTCTGATGTTGCTGATAAACATGCACCTATTAAAAGGAGCCGCATCAAAGGAACCAAAACACCCTGGTTGACGGCTAAACTTAAAGACGCGATGCGAGATCGTGATTACCATCATAGAAAGGCTATTAAAAGTAACTCTGAATTTCACTGGAACATGTACAAAAAATTAAAATGCCTTGTTACCAAACAAGTTAAGAAGAGTAAAGCTGATTATTATCTCGAATTAATTAACAGAAACAAAAGCAATTCTAGTGGGCTATGGAAAATACTTAATGAAATTACATCACGTAAATCCACATCGCCAGTCACTTGTATTGAAGCGGACGGCGTAACCTACACGGACTCACAATCCATTGCTGAAGTCCTGAATGATTATTTTTCTTCTATTGGATCGAAACTCGCTGCTAAGATAACTCCTGGTCTAAATTACATCTGGAAAAACCCTTCTTTGACTGTTGATGCTAATCCTGTTAGTGGTTTCAACTTCCAACCTGTAGAAAAAGCGTTTGTCCGTACAGAATTAAATCGGCTAAAGACCAACAAAGCCATAGGACTTGACAAGATTAGCGCGCGTCTTCTAAAGGACTCTGCCTCATTAATAGCACCAGTTTTAACAAAGTTGTTCAATAGGTCATTGGAGTCGTCGAAATTCCCGTCGATCTGGAAATTTGGTAAAGTCACTGCTCTATTTAAATCTGGAGACAGATGCGATTCTGGAAATTATAGACCGATCACTATTCTACCCACGGTCAGCAAAGTCTTAGAGAAGGTTGCACATCACCAAGTTTACAAATACCTTGTGGATGAAAAGATTCTATCGCCAGTGCAATTTGGTTTCAGACCAAATCTATCAACCGAAGTCGCTTTGATACATTTTACTGACTCGATTCTTGATAATATGGACAAAGGCGCTGTCACTGGAGCAGTCTTTTTGCACCTATCAAAGGCCTTTGACACGGTGAACCATTCTATACTATTTTCAAAATTATCGAAGGCTGGATTTACTGATGCCACTATAACATGGTTCAAATCATACCTATATCAGAGAATACAGGTAACAAGAGTGGATAATGCTACCTCTTCTGCAAAGTATGTCTCAGTTGGAGTTCCACAAGGGAGTGTCCTTGGACCACTCCTATTTATCCTTTACGTGAACGACTTGCCGGCTTGTATTAAGAAGTGTAAAGTGACTATGTATGCAGATGACACGGTTCTTTATTTCTCTTCCTCTACGTTGTCGGAACTTGAGGAAAATTTGAATGCTGACCTTGAAATCCTTCGCAGATATTTAAATGACAATCTTTTAACTTTGAACGCTGAGAAAAGCAAATTTGTAATCTTCGGCAGCACGCGTAAACTCAATTCATTCCGTGAGTTTTCATTAGAGATCAACGCACATAACTTGGAACGTAGAGACACCTTCAAATACCTTGGCATTAAACTTAATCAAAATATGTCTTGGTCGGACCAGATTGATGCCCTTAGCAAAAAAGTCAGCCAACGACTTGGAGTTCTGCGTCGTGTTAAGTATTTG
The DNA here is from genome assembly GCA_902702795.2 of Paramuricea clavata. Taxonomy (NCBI): domain Eukaryota; kingdom Metazoa; phylum Cnidaria; class Anthozoa; order Malacalcyonacea; family Plexauridae; genus Paramuricea; species Paramuricea clavata. Next base: position 684 of record CACRXK020002419.1, on the reverse strand, counting down.
CTGCCTCTACATGGTCGTTTGGCGATATATAACAGTCTCATTTTACCGTTATTTGATTATGCAGATATTGTATGGGGGGACAAGAACAATAAAGTCCTAATGCATAATCTCCAGGTTCTGCAAAATAACGCAGCAAGAACTATACTGGATTATCCCAAATACTTTTCCGGTACCGAAGCCCTCGCACAGCTAAACTGGATGCCTCTATCAGAACGTCGACGCCAACACCGTTGTATTGGTATTTATAAATGTATAAATAAGTATATAAAATATCAATTCAACCTAGTTCAAAACGTTGAAATTCACTCCCCCAACACACGCCGCCGTCAGGATTTACATCTTCCACGCTCGCGTACTAACTGGGGAAAACAACGCTATATATATCAAGCAGTCGTTGATTGGAATAACCTTAATTTAGACCAAAGACAATCGAACAATTTGACTTCTTTTAAGAACTCTATATAAGAACTCTATATTAATTTAGACCAAAGATAATCGAACAATTTGACTTCTTTTAAGAACTCTATATACGATTTTATGCTGATATAATTTTCAACATACTTTTTTATATATGCTATTATAATGTAGTTTTATTTGTATTTTAATTGATATCGTAGGACCTGCCTGAAAATCACCTTGTTGTGAGTGTAGCTTCCTACTGAAATATTGTAATAATAATAATAA
>CACRXK020002418.1:577-35837 GCA_902702795.2 Paramuricea clavata | reverse complement strand
GGGGGGGGGCACAACCAAAAAAAAAAATTAGGAAAAAAATCTTCCCAGGCATAGTCCAAAAAAAAAAATTCCTTGCTTGGAAGATAAGCCTATAAAATTCACTTAAAAAAATATTTCCAGCCATCAAGTGAGAAAAAAAATTTCTTCTATAAGTATACAAAAAAAATATTGCCTTTTAGAAAATCCACCCCCCCCCCATCACTTTTCTAATGGTCCGTCCCTAAAATCGTTAAGCATATCGCAGATGTCTGCGACTGTTGTCTGCCGATTATTCGACGACGTATTGTTTACATTAAAATCACGTTTAACATGAGAATTTCATCTCTGTGCGGTGTGCTTAGATCGTCCGCCTTCTTGTTTACTAGTTGCACTGGGACACGGGCTAGTTCACATAAACTCGTACAGTGATCGTAGACTGCCGGCGACAGTCTGCGTCGATCGCGAAAGTTGAACCAAGTTCAACTTTCCCGATCCGTCGCCGATCGTTCTCAGACAGTCTGCGAGAATCTGCGTTTGTGTTCGCATAACAATTCAGCGACAGTCGGCGACTGCGTAACGATTGTATGTGATCTAGGCTTAAACGCGTGCGCAGTTCATTGCGAACGTTTATCCTGCGGTGTTTATTTACAATACAAGTCGAAATACCTGTTTGTACGTTTTAATTTTGTGTTTAACTTATCTCGTATTCAGCAAATTGTATCAAAGTCTTTCAGGGTCATGTTTTAGTTTATACGCACAACATTGCTTTGATGTTCTGGAATAATTATATGCGGTGAATTGGCGAACAAGTCCGTTTGTTGGAAGGTGTTCAGTGGACGAGGTCAAGCTTGGCTTAAATTAAAACCAGAGACAGGTATGAGGAATATTCCAGATATTGTACAAAAAACTACCGTGATTTGTGTTTGTATACTACTTGGGACCAGTTATATAAAACTCTTAATTAACTACTTTTTAATTAACTGCTATTTTCTAGTTAAATGTTAGTTAACTCTAAAATACACGATTCTGACTGGTTGACTTTCGGATAAAGACATAAGTTAAATTAACTTGTCATAGATTTATATATTATTTTGTGTTATTCTTCACTCGGTAATATGAGGAGGCAAGGGTATTTTCGTGACTCGTGATTAGCAATTATTCGTGATTCGTGATTTAAAGAAATACCATTCCGTGAATCGTGATTAATGTGCGTGCCGCACTCTCCTCCGCAGAGGCTTTGTAGAGCTTTGTAGTTTGTTTTCTTTCTATATTGTAGTTTGTTTTCTTTCTATATATAACTGAAGTTTGACTATAGAGTTTGCGGGCAGTAGCGGGCTAGGCAGAGAAGTGGGCACGCGGGCGGAGCGAGCGCGCGGGGTTAAAAGGGGGCATCGTGGACATTTGGAGATAATAGGGAATCTTAAAAGGGGCATCGTTACCCTGGCCCAGAGGTTTAAGCCTCTGCGGAGGAGAGTGTGCGTGCCGTGAATCGTGAAGAGCTAAAAGGCTAGCTAGCTAGGGTCTTGAATTTACCAATATTTTACCCTAACTTGTGAATGTTTACGTTTAAAACTCGGCCCAAATTTAATATTATGGGGGGGAAATGAATAAATTTGCTTCCCGCGGTTGTCTTTCTTGAGGTTTCTTCGTTTCATTGGTAAACGTCGTTATCGTATACCTTCGTAACTCTTCGTAAACTTCGTGAAATATCGTACGACGCTCGTAATGTTTCGTAATGCCTCGCAATGATTTCCATAGTCCTTTAAACGGCTCTAATGTTAAAGTCAGTATGTGTTAAATGGTTTCAGACTTTGTTACGCTTCTGTGTTTCCGTAAAAATCGTGAAAATGAAATTTTGTTTTTCGTGACTCGTGAAATCGAAAAATGATCTTCGTGATTTCGTGACGAGACCCCCTTGCCCCTCTAATATGATAAGGAGAAAATGTTCTCGAGTGAGATATATAATAATTTTGCGCAAGCTGAAAACTTTGCCTGGCGCGGCTGGGCTGCCTATGGAGTTACTAGATCGATGCTCTACCAACTGAGCTACACTGTCTGGAAATTATGATAATCCGATATATCTGACTCGAGAACATTTTCTCCTTATCATATTACGAAATGAACAATAACGCAAAATAATATAACACTTGCAGAACTAGTATTGTTCGATGTATGTTTACGACATTCAGTATATAGTTCCGTGTAGCTCAGTTGGTAGAGCGTCGATCTAGTAATTCGAAGGTCGTGCATGGGTTCGAAACCCAGCCGCGGGAGCCGGCAGGTAAAATTTTCTGCTTGCGCGCTATCTGCAAATTATGATATATCTCACTCAAGAACATTTTCTACTTATCATTATATAATAATCACAAATCAATTAACACCTTAAGTAGTGTCACGAAAATAGACAAGTTCGTTGCGTCGGCTCAGTGTTGCAATGTCCTATTTACAAATGATAGATACATAGGTTGTATCTCTTCGTGGATGCATTACTGTAAGATTTACCTCGTTTTAAAATTTTCCATCTGATAGAGTAACTAATGCACTAGAGTAAAGTCAAAAAAGTGATATCAGTGACAAAAAAACAATATCAGTGACGATATCAGCGACGTTTTTATTGTCATCCTGTTATCGCCCTGCTAAAGGCAATGTGAGCGAACCCTCGACCTTCGCATTTCTAGAACGACGCTGGACCTGAGCTAACAAGGTCAAGTTGGGAACAATGTTGCTTGTTTGTGATGTTATTGGCATTTCGGGATTTCTTTCTTCAATGCCCATATAATTATATTTATTGGTGAGTTTATGAGTTCTCGCGCAGACTGCGCAGTTGGTTAGCGCGCTTCTCTAGAAACTATAAAGAGGTCGCGGGTTCTATCCCCGCTCGGGATCTCAGAAGTATTTTCTGAGTAATAAAACTTGAGAACAACTTTTACTCATCATATACGAAGCTTACAGTATGGAAACTTTGTAATGGCGCACGGAAGGTGATTAATAGCAGTGTCATTTGCGCACATTTGTGCCACAGATGCGCACATTAATTAATGTGGTCAATGGACAGCAGCGAAGTTACATTCTAGTATATTTGAAATGGAAACACTCGATTTTCAGGTTTGCGCGCTTTTTTTCCAAATTTTGCGCACTTTTTAAAAAAACTGAGCACGGAATTTATTCCGCGCGCATCCCAAAGTTTCCATACTGGGAGCCTTACAAACCTACCAGATTAACTAGACGTTTACAGTTGACACCTTGTCTAGTATTACACAACAATAAATTCAGACAAGCTTCAAGTACTTTTGAAAAAACCTCTCGCCGAGTACTGAGTTCTCGGTGGCGTACTAATTGGCTAGCGCGCTTTTCTGGAAACTAAGACGTCGCAAGTTCGATCCTCGCTTGGGGACTCAGAAGTATTTTCTCACTATCCGTATTTTCCACTCTATCAGATGGAACATTTTAAAACGAGGTAAATCTTACAGTAATGCATCCAAGAGATGCAACTTATGTATGATGTATCTATCATTTGTAAACCAGACATTGGAACACTCAACCGACGCAACGAACTTGTCTAAGTATTGGGTCTCAGCATAATATATATGTGTTGTGTAGATAGTTTGTGTTGTGATATTGTTCACTCGGTAATATGATAAGGAGAAAATGTTCTCGAGTGCGAAATTATGAATATCTCACTCGCGAGACCATTTCCTCCATTTTGTTTTTAAGTTTAGAACTGTAGATCCTTTGAGCTGTAAAAATGGGTTCCGAAATATTCGAAGAAAAGGATGGCGAATGTAAAGTGCGCGAGAATGGAACGATAGTTAAAGATTCGAAGCGAAGCTGGTTTGTTTGTCTTGGGGCAATCTGTCTTATTGGAATCTCTATGGGAATAACCAATTGTTTTGGTGTGCTCTTTGTCAGTTGGACACGAGAATTCCAGGAAATTAGCAGGACAAAAATTGGTAGGAAAGCTGATCATGTACGCACGCAAAAATCTCACATCTTGTATACGCACGTAAAAACGCACAAGTTGTTACAGGTTTGCAAACAAGTTGTTACAAATCTGTTCACAAGCTGTCGACAATTTGTGTTCACATTGCAGTTCCCATTTGTTGTACCAGGTTTGGAAGAAGCTGTTAACAACTCGTAACAAGCTAGCTTGTTGGCATTATCAGACTTGTTACAAGGTTGTTCTGACAAGTCTGATACAGTCCTAATATAACAAGAATGTTACAAGGTTGACGACACAAGGTTGTAACAATATTGTTATATAATACTTTTTGTTTGTGGAAACACCACGTAAATTTATTACCGCCAAGCTTTCGATCCGTATAAGCCTGGATCTTGATGAAGATGTTGGCACTAGACTTGCGCCCTGACTTGCTGAAGGCTTGCTACAAGATGTGAGATTTTTAACAACTTATTAGTTCTAACAAGCTTGATGGTGCTATCAGACTTGTTACAAGGTATGTTAATGTGTTTTAGACTCTCGTCCTCTTTGCATCCGGGTTTAATATTTCATTCTATTTCTTTAGCCTGGGTTGGTTCGTTTCATTTCATCTGGTACATGTGCCTATGCCCTCTGTGTGGCATCCTAACACGCTACTTCACCTTTCGACCTGTGGTTTTGCTAGGAAGTATCTTATTTTGCCTTGGACTTTTAATCTCGTCATTTGTCTTTGACATTTCAGTTTTCTACCTAACATACGGCGTGATATTCGGCACTGGGGCATGTCTGTTATACATGCCTGGTATCATAGTTGTTCCATTTTGCTTCCAGAGGCATTTAGCGACGGCAACTGGCCTAGTCGCCGCTGCCAATTGCGCTTTTACAATGTGGTGTGGACCGGTGTATGAATATCTTGTACGGCACTATGGCTGGCGTGCTACTTTGAGAATTGTCAATTTGTTTCTTATTCCCTTAGTTGTTTCATGTGCCTTATTTCCTAGTAAAAAACAGGTCCCCAGTGAAAGGCAGTCTCGTAGTTTTAAAGTTAGCGCATCGTTTGGAAGGATGGTAAAAAATAAAGGATTTTTGATTTGGATACTATTGATGACTTTGGTTTATCTTGGAATTTTTGTGCCCCTAGTGCATTTGGTAAGTGAATGTGTTAGTTCAATAATAAATTGATTTGCAACGTCTTTCTGTCTGTCTGTCTGTCTGTCTGTCTGTCTGTCTGTCTGTCTGTCTGTCTGTCTGTCTGTCTGTCTGTCTGTCTGTCTGTCTGTCTGTCTGTCTGTCTGTCTGTCTGTCTGTCTGTCTGTCTGTCTGTCTGTCTGTCTGTCTGTCTGTCTGTCTCACTGATCTAAGGTCTGTCTGTCTCACTGATCTAATGTCTTGTCTTGTCTTGTGTCGTGTCTTGTCTTGTCTTGTCTTGTCGTGTCTTGTCCTGTCGTGTGTCTTGTCTTGTGTCGTGTCGTGTCTTGTCTTGTCTTGTCTTGTCTTGTCTTGTCTTGTCTTGTCTTGTCTTGTCTTGTCTTGTCTTGTCTTGTCTTGTCTTGTCTTGTCGTGTCGTGTCGTGTGTCTTGTCTTGTCTTGTCTTGTGTCTTGTCTTCAGGGTGCGATAATTCGCGTACCAACGTACCGGAGGTACGCCAAATTTATGGTCTGGTACTTCTTTGTTTTTAGGCAAGTACCACGTAGGTACGCAGAAATTTGCTATTCGCGTACTTACATTTTCCTTCTAGCAATAACTAGCAGACCTACCAAAGTATTCAAAACCGTGAACCACAGTCACAGGTATTTTTTAGGCCCAATGAGGAAAACTACACTGCATGTAGCTGAGGTCAGACTGTTACCACCCTCGGTAAATCCACTGTAAATGAGTCACAACGTCGAGTCACAACGTCGACGCTTTGAAAACTGTTATATTATGTTGTACAAATACCATAATCAAAGATTCATTTGTACAAAATTGCCCATACATTTTTTGCTTTTGAACCAGTAAACTATACGTAGGTATAAAAACGCATGACTCGGAAGTAGTCTTAGGTACACGTCTTGACTCTTAAGTTTGTACCAGACCAGGTACGCGGCAAAAGTTGTCGGAGTACCAGTCAGGTACGGCTAAAAATATTGAATTATCGCACTCTGTGTCTTGTGTCTTGTCTTGTCTTGTCCTGTCGTGTGTCTTGTCTTGTCTTGTGTCGTGTCTTGTCTTGTCTTGTCTTGTCTTGTCTTGTCGTGTCTTGTCTTGTCTTGTCTTGTCTTGTCCTGTCCTGTCGTGTGTCTTGTCTTGTCTTGTGTCGTGTCTTGTCTTGTCTTGTCTTGTCTTGTCTTGTCTTGTCTTGTCTTGTCCTGTCGTGTGTCTTGTCTTGTCTTGTGTCTTGTCTTGTCTTGTCTTGTCTTGTCTTGTCTTGTCTTGTCTTGTCTTGTCTTGTCCTGTCCTGTCGTGTGTCTTGTCTTGTCTTGTGTCGTGTCTTGTCTTGTCTTGTCTTGTCTTGTCCTGTCGTGTGTCTTGTCTTGTCTTGTGTCGTGTCGTGTCTTGTCTTGTCTTGTCTTGTCTTGTCTTGTCGTGTCTTGTCTTGTCTTGTCTTGTCCTGTCGTGTGTCTTGTCTTGTCTTGTGTCGTGTCTTGTCTTGTCTTGTCTTGTCGTGTGTCGTGTGTCTTGTCTTCAATGTCTTGTCGTGTCGTGTCGTGTCTTGCCTGCCTGCCTGATTGTTCGTAATTGTTCTTGGTTAGGTCAAATGAATCTACAAGACCCCTTCAACAATTATTCAATCAAGTGAGACGCCAACGAAATCTTGATATTTACCCATAACCTATACATGGCAGTACCCTAGCTCAGTTGGTTAGAGCGCTGCACCTGGATCGCAGGGCCGCAGTTCGATTCCTGCCTGAGAGCCTATAGTAGTATTTTTCACAACTGCTCCTGTTAGGTCTAAAAATATAAAATCTGTACTCCAAATTTCCATCTACCAACTCTCTTCAGCATTTAAGCCGTCTATCGAGTAAGATGCGTTGTTATTTCATATTTTGCCTTCTTCCAGATGTCATTCTGTCAGGACATTGGGATACCAACATACATCAGTGTCTACAATATCACTTTAATGTCTGGCATGGAAACACTGGGCAAAGTCCTATCAGGAAAACTGATCGATATACTAAACTGGAATGTCCATACATTCAACATCTTGTCATTGCTAACATTGGCCGTATGTATAACCTTGTTGCCTTTGGCGAGAACTGCATCTCATGTCTTCATCTTCGCTGGATTCTATGGGTTTGCCATGGGAGTGCAGTCGTTGTGTGTTATTATTATAACTCCCGAACTGTCCCACCCGGACGATGCAAAGCATGCGGTGACTTATCTATTCGGAGCTCTTAGTATACCGGGGGGTGTTGGACCAGTTCTCGCAGGTAAGCCGTGATTGTAATTAATACAGTGTATAATAGAGAGTAATGATCATCTCTTATTGATCCAGTGTTACTACAGGAGGAAACGTAAACTAACTTTATTTATACTGGATAGCTCTATCAGTACGAAGCTGTTTTCCCTAGAGATCCAGTAAAAACATCTCTTATTGGTCCAGTGTTACTACAGGAGGAAACTTAAACTAAATTAACTTTATTTTTGCTGGATAGCTCTATCAGTTCTAAACTGTTCTTCGTAGAGGTCCAGTAAAGATTATCTCTTTTTGATCCTGACCAGTGTTACTACAGGAGGAAACCTAAACTAAACTAACTTTGTCTGTAATGGATAGCTCTATCAGTTCTAGATAAACTGTGTTCTTCCTAGAGGTCCAGTAAAGATCACCGATCTCATTGATCCAATTTAATGTTACTACAGGAGGAAACCTAAACTAAACTAAACTTACATATCTCTATCAGTTCTAAAGTCTAAACTGTTCTCTCTAGAGGACCAGTAAAGATCATCTCTTATCGACCCAGCAAAACGGATAATAATTCACACTTTTCTTTTTCACAGCGTGGATATTCGACGTCAGTCGCTCCTATCACTTGGCCTTTTTTATAGCTGGAGGATTTTTCGCCTGTGCTGCTTGTCTTGGTACTTTGATTCATTTGTTAGCTTCAAGAAATACTAGCATGAGTTATGACAATGTTTCAACTACTAAACCGGTTACTTGACAGTTTGAAAGTCGTCAAAAGATGTGCCTAATAAAACATGGGAGTTGACAAGCGAGAGTTTCCATGCTTTCTCGATACTCATTGCCCGGTGAGATTTGACTCCGGGAGATATTACCACATTTTTATTGCTGATTAAGCATAGAATGAAGCTGTGTGAAAATTATCGCCAGTTTCTCTTTCCTGCACTTTTCACGCATTTTGGAGAAGGCCCAGAAATATATTTCCCTTCCTGGCAGCAAAATCCTGCCCTGAGAGCAGAGCCTGATTTCCTGATTTCCAGGAAATCAGGCTCTGCTCTCAGGGTAGCAGAATCTAAAAATAAAAAATTTCCTGTGTATTAAAGCATAGCCTATCGAAGGGAAGATGGCTGTGAAACTCATTAGAATAACAATATAACTAGTCACTACAGGGTGTATAAAAAAAAATGTACACCCTTTCAAATTCAAATTAACCGTAATTTATTATAGTAATTTGACAGCCGAAAAATTTCTCGAATTAATGAATGCGTGAAAACACAAGTAGTGACAAGGTCTTCTGCACATGGGAATTTAGGGTAACTTCTATTTGTATGAACAAATACACAACTCAAAGAAAAATGTTTAAATTAAGCATTATTCAAGTCTGCATAAGATACACAATGGGCCAGCTTACTGCATGTAGAGCAACGAATATTTAAAAGTTATGGCTAATTTCAATTTTGTATAAACATATATTTTTCGAAAAGACGTTTGCCCAAGAGCTATCAAGCTCATCGAGGGGCTTACGTCGCTATTTACATAATGTTTAGGAATAAGAATAAGATAGAGTAGGTAAGACAAGGACAAACAAATTACTGGATCGTTTGGGGGATTCCCTCATAGAGCTTAACGAAAACGTTCGGATTCTTTAATGAATTGTTGGACAAAATTGAAAATTTTTTTGTTATCATCTATATTTAGATTAACATCGCCAAACAAAAACATCTTTAATTTTTGAGAATCCGACAAAAGATTCCAGCTATCACCACAAACTTGTGCAGCAGCCGAGAGTAAGGAAATCCTCAGAGCAGAATATCGGGGACACCTTAGCAAATAATGCATAATTGATTCATTATCTGCACCACACACACATGCTGGAGTTTCAATACAATCTATTTTAGACAAGTAATAATTTAGAGTACAACAATTGAGACGAAGCCTAGAATGTAAAATGGAGGAATATCTATCAATTGAATAATCAAGATACTTATTATAGCATGAAATATCAAAAAAACGATTAAGATTTTGTTTAAAAACGCTAATTGATAAAGTACTACGTTCATTATAGTCCATACTGTTCCATAACATAGTTGTTGAAGGAAAGAAAGAAGCTTTGAATCTTTCAGTTCTAACAATTTCAATTTGAAAGGGTGTTAGTCTAACGTACGCCCGTAACGAACTCGCATTCAATGAGTGGAGGTTCAATCTGAGCTTCCCTTGAGTGTCAATGTTGTTTTTGAATAGCTGGAGGGCTAGTGCCATTCCTTACTCGGTGACTACTCACCTCCAATTATTCAAAAACAGTATTATATTGACACTCAAGAGAAGCTCAGATTGAACCTCCACTCATTGAGTGTGAGTGAGCTTTTAGAATACGGGCGTAAGTCGACGTTATTTATAAGTAATAGCATGGCTTGAGGGAGATTAGTGATTAAATGGTCCCGTAACCCGAGGCAGGTTTGCGGAATCCCTGAGGGCGAAGCCCGAGGGAATTCCGCAAACCTGCCGAGGGTAAGGGGTCATTTAATCACTAATCTCCCGAAAAGCCATGCTATTAGTTTGTAATAGCATAGTTGCGCTCCCATTTAAAAATGGACAAACATGCCCTACTTGGAATCAGCGTACTTAAGCTAAAACATTTGCTTCATTGCTTGTGGGATGTAAAAGCTTGTTGCACATGCGCACTTTTTACGCTTTAATCGGTTACGCATGCGCAATCTATCATTTAACGTACCACAACAAAAACGCTAAATATATTAGTATAAAATTGGAGACAGCACGTGCGTAATTTAAATGATGCGGCAACTCAGGGATCGGATGATAGAGTATTGACGGCTCTGAGCTAACTGTTGCTGTTCCCTGCACGATTATGTGCGTGAGGCACTTGCCTAATGCGTAGTCGTCAGGGAGACAAAGGTGTGACTCTTGGTAACGGGCGATTAGTTCTAATCGCCCGCTCTAGCAGGGGCGATTAGTTAGTAATGGTACCTGTTGAAACAAAAGAAACCCGGGCAACTATGCTATTATCATAAATATGGTCCTTCACCGCCACGTGTGTATTGTATTTTTGCCAAATCCACCAATAACAATTTCCAATTTACCCTATTGTTCGAGTCACGGATAGGTAACTTTCCTAAAACATTGCTATTGATATTTGTGGTGTTACTCTGAGTGTATATCCACAACGGGCGAGCTTGAAAAATATGCCCGGCCACGGTGGGATTCGAACCTACGACCTTTGGAATACTAGCCCACCACTTTGGAATACTAGCCCACCACAGTAACACCACAAATATCATATTCACCTGAGTACACTACACCAACACAGAAAAAAATGGGTATGACTAAAGGGAGAGTTACCAACCGGAGAGTTATCTCGGAGAGTTATGATTTCGGAGAGTTATGTTCGAACCACGCCCAAACCACGCCCACTTTTCCTAATGACCACACCCGATTTTGTAACTCTCCCGACGTTTCCTTGAACTAACATGAGAGAGTTATGTTTGACGTAACTCTCTCTCGTTTACATTATGAAGATGTTAGAGAGTTATCATTTTTTATAACTCTCCACGTTCACGATTGTGACAATGAAGAGAGTTATGTCCGTTTTTTTGAGAAAACCTTAGTAAAGCTTGTTTCTTCAGATTTTCATCTTATATTTTGGTATTTTAGTTTATAGCGTGTCAATAGCGTGCGTCCAAACAGGAAATAGTACAACTTGACTCGGTCAAAACAATGAGATGCTTGCATCAGAAGGGTCAAAGTACCCCCAGAAGCATGCTTTGACGTGTATTTGGCAGTAAATACGGAAAGCATAGTTGCAAGAAAATTGAAAAAATTGCGAAAATTGAATCTTTCAGAAATTCAGGTTTTGGAAACACTTTCCCAGATCAGCCAATAGGGCATTACATTGGAAAGGTTTTCTGGTTCTATCTAATACGAGAGCTGTACCTGAATGCTGGGCTTTGTAGATAATGCAAGTGAGCATGTATTATAATTTATTTACTCGTACTCGCTTCACTTGGTAAGTACTAAAGTACTACTACTGTCTACTAGTTTCTACTAGCGTGGAATGTTAAAGCTGAAACTTGAGAAAAAAGTAAATTCACAATAATTTACTAAAATGTGGAAATTTTTTTCAACAAACTGACGGACATAACTCTGTTCATTGGCATTGCCACAATCGTGAACGTGGTGAGTTATAAAAAATGATAACTCTCTAACATCTTCATGAATGTTAACGAGAAAGAGTTACGTCAAACATAACTCTCTCATGTTAGTTCAAGGAAACATCGGGAGAGTTAAGAAATTGGGTGTGGTCGTTGGGAAAACTGGGCGTGGTTTGGGCGTGGTTCGAACATAACTCTCCGAAATCATAACTCTCCAAGATAACTCTCCACTTCATAACTCTCCGTTTAGCCGGTCCCGAAAAAAATACATTGCTATTGGTTAGTTGGGCAAAAATACAATACGCACGTGACGGTGAAGGATCAGATTGATGAATAAACATTGACTAACATAGATAATGAGTTATATTGTTATTCTAACGAGTTTCGCAGCCATCTTCCCTTCGATTGGCTATGATTGAAGTCACATATAAAAAACCCTGCATGTGTAGATTTCAGAGAACGTATGGTGATAAAACTTCAACCTCGACTTAACCTCGACCCAATAATTCAAAACGTTAGTCAAAATGGAACTAATATTTGCTTAAAATTGAAGGTAAAAGTTGGTAAAATCTGGTCAAAGTTTGAGATAAAAGATGTCAAAGTTATGAAATCGCTCGCAACTTTAACAATTTCTAAGATTTGATCATGTTTGCGCTGAAACAATTGCAAGCCTTGCTTTAATATTTTGGTCTAAAAAATATTGGAAGTTTTGCATCTGTTAGTCCGGAAAATATTGACCCCCCCCCCCAATTCTAGGAAAAGTTGGTCAAAACATTACGACCACTTCCAATGTTGATGTCTTCACGACGTCCCTGTTTGGAATTTTTACAACAAGTAAATCATATTACATTCTATACTGTATTGACATATATAAAGATGACAAGAATTTCCTGCAAGATGAAAGAAAATTCATTCCAGCACTGTCGACATTTTTAATAGCTCTCCTTATTCGTTTGCCTTGTAATCACTGTAGCAAGTTCAGTCAGAGGTGTGGAACTGAAGCGACTAGAGAGGGCTCTCAGGGGGGGGGGGAGACGAAGCACGGGTGCAACTACGACTGTAGTTAAACTTTGCCCATGTCTATCGTCCAGTTCACATTTTCGGGACAGACAGCCTCGTACCCAGGCGCTTTGATGGTAATTGGGGATCAGATTTTTCTACGATACCGCAATACTCTTTGTCCGCGGTTTGCATCGTAACGGCGTTACAGTTTAGCGCATGCAACCAAACTCGTGTATAAAACTTTTATTCAGCTGAATAAAAATTGCACAAATATGAGCAAAAATAAACGAAAACGACGATTAAAGGAGGAAGATTTTAAGAAAAAGAAGCTTAAAGTTGGTAAAAAGCTACCAATGCCGGATAATGTGACCAAAACCAGTTTTAAAGCAAGAAGCATCAACATTTCCCAACAGGTAAATTACGTAATATTGAATTTCAAAATGATCCTTTTCAGGGCATTTACTCCAGACTACGCAGGTTATATATACAGACTAGCCAGAAAATCACGATCTGTTTATAGTGGCAATGATTCTGAAACAAATTATCTTGGTTTTGGAATATATACTCATACCAATTTTATATTCAAGCGTAGGTTTTATATACACGTGGTCAAATACTCAAATTCGGTGTGCTCTATAAATAATAAATAGAGAATAATACATGGGTGCTTGGAAATACCAGATTTATTTCGAGTGTTGAACATCATATCTCATGAGTGAGCGCAGCATTATTTCATGTTCAACACAAGAAATAAATCTGGTATTTCCAAGCACCCATGTATTTTTCTGTTTATTATATAAAGGACAGTCTTTGAAAAGCAATAATTTTTACAGAAAAACGATAATTTTCACGTGAGATTATCACTTTTATCAGTGCTCGAAATCTCTATAAAGCACTATACTTTATATAAAGTAATAATAATAATCTTTAATAAGCGTGTTGTGCATATGAGTCACGTTTTAGGGGTGGCTTATTCTTGTTGGGAGTTTGTTGGGCAAACAAGCCCAACGGAAGTCGCTGAACGGAAGTTGACAGACAACTCAATTGTCAATAGACAAAATCACAAAGCATTTTGCATGTGAGAAATATTGCTTCTTTTCAACACTTTTTTCGTAGTTGATATAAATTTTAAAACAAGAAACGTCTTAATAGTGCTGATTTGGATGAAGTACAGGGAAATTGAAGCAAAAGTGAACGACAAAATTCAGAACTGAATGCGTACGTATAGAACAGCGGAGGGAACGATACAAATACGTTCTCAGATGAAGGTTCTTTTCAACATTTCAATGTGAATACGCTTAGTAAACATGCATTCGACTGATCACCATTTTGACCTACAAATATGTGCGTGTACTTGTTGCTCCATATATATCCGGTCTTTTCACAACGATCGAGAGTTTTGTGTGTATTTTTTCTCTTGTTGAAATCGACGAATTTAGGTCAATGTTCCATATGCATAATTTAAATAACTATTTTAATAGTATGGCTCCCAAATACAATGTTTTTTAATTAAAGAGACTTTACTGTAACATGTTTTAGCGCAAAGTAAAAGCAACCTAAATCGGTTGTTTTCTACCCCTGCTCTGTTACTCTGTAGTAGCGCCAAGAAAACTAAAGGCGATCTACAGTCCGTATGTAAACAAAGCCTTTGTTTACATTTTTATGTCCAAAATATTGAGCTTTATTCAACAACTATTTATATTTTCAAGCTTCTAGAGTATAATAAATGATCAAGAAACAACAATCAGGCTTTTCAATAACTCAAAACATAGTTAAACTGTTTGTATCATAAAAAGTGGGCTCATTTGTGCACATGCGCAGATCGGACTGTAGATCACCTTTAAATTTACATAGTTTTTTTGCTTTTCTTTGCGCGGTGTCTGGGCATTATTAATGGTACTTGCAAATTGTCCCAGGGAATTGTTTACCGGCCGGGCATTTGTCTCGACTGGACGTTTCTACAACAAACATGTGTTATAGTCGAAGCTCATGCAGCGACAAATTAATATAATGTTAGATAAATTATACATTCCCATTATTGCTAATATTAAATAAAATCCCAGTTTCCATTTAACGATTGTTCAAATCATACCAGATGGCCTGTTCAGCATTATTTGATATTGTCTTCTATTTAATTTAATGCTGATAAATATAGCTATGATATTGAGAGATGAGCGAATGTTCTATTTTCATTCACAAGATATGTCACACCCATCGCACATGAGAGACTAATTAAACTTGCGAGTTGTGTTTGACTATCTTGCATAAAACACTAGAATTCACAGCACATACAATCCTTGTTTATTTTGCTATGTTATAACTGCACAACCACTGAACAGACAAGCAAGATTTTGTTGTTCAAAAGCCGGGATGACTGCTGCAGCTTTTATACAAGGAAACTTCGGGACTGGTCATAAAGTAAAAGGGGGGTGGGCGGGCTGGGAAAAATAGGGGGTGGGTCGCTATTTTTGGGCACGGTTGAGTTATGGGTGGGTTATCGACAGTTAAGTGTAATCATAAGGGTGGTCCATGTAAAAATATGCAGAAATTTTTTTTCTATTTTATTTTTATAAAAATAGAAATAAAACATATAAGGATCCATGTGTAAAATTTATACCGCAAACTTAACCTCAAACTTAAAAGCTGAATTCACAGTGTCTTACTGTTGGCTAATACGTTAGTAGTGGCTAACTAATTTTCTGATAATCATTATTGCTAAATGTCACGAGCTTGGTGTAGGATGTTTATTATGTAACAAAATTAGTGTAATTTCTACAAGAGCATAATTAGTTAAATCACAATCATCGTTAGCGGTTTGGCTTTATCTGTAAATGTCAAACTATTCTCTAATTATGAGAAAGATAGTGCATAATTGCAAAGAAAGTCCTTTCTGTATTTAATTCAGGGCCTCTTTTTGTATGTATAGACTGGGGAGGACAATTGTCCCCCCTCAGCATTCTTACCGGTCCCTCCAGTCTGCAATTTTAACCCCCCCCCCAAGTGTCAGGTCCCTAAGAAATACCTGCAGTTGGTGGTCAACCAGCAATTGTGTATCAAAGTGAGAAAACAATGTTAAGTTGTTAACATTTCTGAATTTGACCATCATCTGCAGGCCCGTAACTAGCTAATTGAGTCAACCGAGTCAGTCGACTCGTTGCATGTATAGGCCAGAATTTGGGGACTGAAATTTGAACATCGCCAGAAACCTAAACCATGACTGAAATAATTTGCTTGTGGAACAAAGCATGAAATGGCAAATTTTTGTTTAGTTTTTCCAAGCAAAGATATTCCATGCGACCCAATAAGTCAAGTGTGAATGAGGAAAGCTTGTTGGACTATATTTAGCAGTATTTCAGGTGGGACTGGTGGGTTCTGGGGTGTTCCAGGTGGTTTCCAGGGGTTCTGTGTTTTACAATCACGGCTTAATTTAAATACTGTAAGAGCATGATGCCAAGAAAATGTTGTATGCTTTTGAACATTGGGGAAAGTTGAAGACTTTTGAGTATGTACTAGGTTTGGAAAGCATTGATGCTGTCATTGTCAACAATGCTAAACTGTTACTACTAGACATTTTAATAATATATATTTATATATATATATATATATATATATATATATATATATATATATATATATATATATATATATATATATATATATATATCTATATCTATATCTATATCTATATCTATATCTATATCTATATCTATATATCTATATATATATCGCATTGCAGCTTAATTGAGGCATGTAATAATTTGTCGATAAACTGATGTGTGTGCCAAGGAGTGTGTTCAATTGCACACCATTCACACGAGGACCCGCACAGTGTTTTCAATATGAAAATTGGACCCCTTTATCCAATTTCTGGCAATAATGATAGCTGATAAGACATAAGCTGCATCTCATCTTCAAACTTGATACCTGTTGCCCCTGTGGGACAAATAAACAATTAAGTCCCTGTATTAATATAGCTAATTTATTTGACAGTCTATATTGCCTCAGACATCAGCAAAACTTAACTTACAGTACTTCTTTTTCCACCATACTTCATATTAATTATCATATATTCTGTGTATGGTATTATTACTACGTTATTTATTTATTTATGTATGTCATTTTCACCTAGCACCCATATTATTATATTCTGCAATGCGATTTACAGATTTTGTTCACTGCACTTTGTTTCAAGTCATTAAATCCTTCTGATTGGTTTATTTTTATCACATGATATCTATAATTGTTTTAAATACAATTTTAGACATAATTGAAAGCAGCTCAGGTTAAAAATGGAACTGCAGGCCCTGCAGTTCTGGAGCAGTGCTGAGAGTGCTCTGACCACAAAGCTATACAGAGTCGAGTGCATAACAATGAGGCAAAAAAGCTTCTGGTCAAATCGGTTGCGAATCTCACTTCCATACTTGATTAGGTTCAGAATCTGAACCTTTGTGTGTGATTTGGCTGTTTGTAAAAACATATGTCAAACCGTTTTGGAAAATATAAAAAATTTATATACATTATTAATTAATTAAAATCATTGCTAAATTGAGCAGTTCAATGTTTGTTTATTTTACACAGCCAATTGCATAGGAGGTTCAGTTCCTGAACCTAATCATATATGGAAGTGAGATTCACAAACGGTTTGAGGCTCTTTCACCAAATTGTTATTTCGCCTTACCATTATTTTCCCTTGCCATTCTTCAAGAGCCTCTCAAACCAGGGTATGAGCAACCCAAGTTTGAGCCACAAGTTGAATTGCTTACATATCGAGTCACAAGTCAAGTTATTTCATTGTATGATCAAGTTGGGTCTTGTCAATTGCTACAATCAAGTTGAGTCAAATCTAATAGGCTCCACTCAAGTTGAGTCACTACCTGAACTTGAATTGAGTCAGGGGATTTGATCAAGTCCAGCACCACACTTCAGGTACCCTGCTTGCAATCTGGGAAAATAGTAATCAATCAAATCCACAGCAATGTCTAGGCAGGAAGCTGGTCCCAATATTGCCGCTCTACTCTGAAATCATATGTTCCAACTGGAACCAGAAATCAGACAATTGATATCATGAAGAATTTTTATTTTTTCATTTCAAGTTCCTTTACCCATTAAGTGTCAGCACTCTCTCCCTAAAGAGTAAAATTGTCTGGTGTTAGAGTAAAATTATAAAATAGGCCTAAAAGTAGGTGCATTTTACAGTCAAATCTGATGTTCTCTTGCGAGCAACATTCCAATATTGTCCCACAATATTGCAATTTTGATAAAAGTTTAACTTCATAAAAGATTGGTAAACAAAGCCACTATTAGCAAAATGGAAGCCAATAAAATATTCTGGGCAACTGGATTGGAGCTTCCCTTCTTCTATAGAACTTGCTATTTGTTCATGTTGGTTGCAAATTGCTCAGAGCAATCTGCCTATCACAGTTGCAATACTGTGGGACAATATTGCAATGTTGCTCGCAAGAGAACATGCAGTTTGACTGTAATGGGTAAAGCCTTGCTGTTTTTTTGCCAGTAATATATTTTGATGAATTAAATATTATTTAATCTGAACAAGTTGTAGCTTAACATTGTAACAAGTCAAGTCCAAGTTTAGTTGTTTGAGGATGTTCAGTTTAGCCGTTTGTCGTACTGGACTTGAACTGATCGAGTCACTGAGCTCACTTGAGTCCTTAGCAATGATTGACTCTTTACAATGTCACTGTTCGTGTATTATATATTATTCAGGTGATGCCAAAGTAAGGTTTTTAGGTAAATTAATTAAAGACTTTGGACTCTGTAGCTGGAGTGGCCTGCTATAGGGCATATGGTTGCAGTTTCCGCAGCTGGTCCTGGTCAGGTCTAAAATTTCCTTGAAATTCCCATCAATACAAAGTTATCAATATTCTGTTCGACCAAGCGAAATGCCCCAAATCTTGAATATTTACTTCATCTATTACAGTATTTAAACATGTAATGAAAGCTATATTTGCCTAATTACCAATTTGAAAGCCTTTAGAATTTGAAAACTAATCAATAAAAATTCTTGTATATTTAATACTAAGTTTGCCTTGGGCAAGCAAGAAGCTACTGCAGGTAAATTTCAATCAGTTTTATCCGAGTTATAAAAATGAATTTAATATATTTACAGCTGAACTTTAACTTTTGTCTACCAACCACAAAAAAGGAAGCAGAAAATAAACAACAGCAGAGAGTCAGAGAAAAAAATTATTTAATGGGTGAACTAAAAGGAAATTCTAACAGGCGGGGCTCAGTCCCCTGAGTCCCCCCCCCCCCCTGCACACGCACATACAGTAAATAGTGATCATTCGTATGTTCACTATACAATTACTTTATGGTTTCCGTGTTCGGATGGCCTGATCCAAACACGCGGGAATGTTGCGAGAGTTAAGAAAAGCGAGCGAAATCACGAGCCGAAGGCGAGTGATTTTGCCCGCTTTTCTTAACTCGAGCAACATTCCCAAGTGTTTGGATCAGTCCATCCAAACACGGAAACCATAAAGTAATTGTTTTATAAAATAACAACAACATGGTAGTCTTCCGTGTTTGGATGGCCTGATCCAAACACGGCTTTCGACCAATCAGAATACGCGTTATATACATGTTATTTTATAATAAAACGTACTACCCTTAAAAGTTGAAAAGAACCTTCCTCTCAGGATGTGTTTGGAAGCCCATTGTTCACTCCGCACGGCGCACGCCACCACACCTTCCAAATGCGAAATATCGCGTCCATATTCGCTTCGGTTTCGCTGTACTTCGGTCAAAACAGACTTTATAGCATTACAAAGACGTTTTTTGTTTATAATTTATTAAACAGTATGAAAAAGTGTTGAAAAGAAGCAATATAAATTTTCTTCCATCCAAATTGGTCGCTGCTTCGCTTGCATTTGGTTTCCTACTTCCTGTGGTAAGATCAGACAAGACCGGAAACGAATTACTGATTTTAACTTCCGTTTGTTGGGTTTGTTGGTTTTGTTTGACTTGTTGGTTTTGTTTGACTTGTTGGTTTTGTTGGACTTGTTGGTTTTGTTTGACTTGTTGGATTTGTTTGACTTGTTTGGTTTGTTGGGTTTGTTGGACTTGTTGGGTTTGTTGGACTTGTTGGGTTTGTTGGACTTGTTGGGTTTGTTGGTTTTGTTTGACTTGTTGCTTTTGTTTGACTTGTTGGGTTTCTTGGACTTGTTGGTTTTGTTTGACTTGTTGGTTTTGTTTGACTTGTTGGGTTTGTTGGACTTGTCGGTTTTGTTTGACTTGTTGGGTTTGTTGGACTTGTTGGGTTTGTTGGACTTGTCGGTTTTGTTTGACTTGTTGGGTTTGTTGGACTTGTTGGGTTTGTTGGACTTGTTGGTTTTGTTTGACTTGTTGGTTTTGTTTGACTTGTTGGACTTGTTTTGTTTTGTTTGACTTGTTGGGTTTGTTGGACTTGTTGGTTTCGTTTGACTTGTTTGGTTTGTTGGGTTTGTTGGTTTTGTTTGGCTTGTTGGACTTGTTGGTTTTGTTTGACTTGTTGGGTTTGTTGGAACTTGTTGGGTTTGTTGGACTTGTTGGGTTTGTTGGTTTTGTTTGACTTGTTGGTTTTGTTTGACTTGTTGGGTTTGTTGGACTTGTTGGTTTTGTTTGACTTGTTTGGTTTGTTGGACTTGTTGGGTTTGTTGGACTTGCTGGGTTTGTTGGTTTTGTTTGACTTGTTGGTTTTGTTTGACTTGTTGGTTTTGTTTGACTTGTTGGTTTTGTTTGACTTGTTGGGTTTGTTGGACTTGTTGGTTTTGTTTGACTTGTTGGGTTTGTTGGACTTGTTGGGTTTGTTGGACTTGCTGGGTTTGTTGGTTTTGTTTGACTTGTTGGGTTTGTTTGACTTGTTGGGTTTGTTGGACTTGTTGGGTTTGTTGGACTTGTTGGTTTTGTTTGACTTGTTGGTTTTGTTTGACTTGTTTGGTTTTGTTTGACTTGTTGTGTTTGTTTGACTTGTTTGGTTTTGTTTGACTTGTTGTGTTTGTTTGACTTGTTTGGCTTGTTGGATTTGTTTGACGTGCTGGCTTGTTGGTTTTGTTGGGTTTGTTGGACTTGTTCAGCTTGTTGGACTTGTTTGGCTTGTTGGACTTGTTGGGTTTGTTTGGATTGTTTGACGTGTTGGCTTGTTTGGCGTGTTGGTTTTGTGGTTTGTTTGGATTGTTTGACGTGTTGGCTTGTTTGGCGTGTTGGTTTTGTTTCCTTGATTGACTTGTTGGGTTTGTTGGTTTTGTTTGGCTTGTTGGACTTGTTTGGCTTGTTGGATTTGACGTGTTGGCTTTGTTTGACGTGTTGGCTTGTTGGACGTGTTGGACTTGTTGGGTTTGTTTGACTTGTTGGACTTGTTTGGCTTGTTGGGTTTGTTTGACGTGTTGGCTTTGTTTGACGTGTTGGCTTGTTGGACGTGTTGGTTTTGTTGGCTTGTTGGATTTGTTTGACTTGTTGGGTTTGTTGGTTTTGTTTGGTTTGTTGGACTTGTTGGTTTTGTTTGCCTTGTTGGTTTTGTTTGACTTGTTGGACTTGTTTGGCTTGTTGGATTTGTTTGACGTGTTGGCTTTGTTTGACGTGTTGGCTTGTTGGACGTGTTGGGTTTGTTTGACTTGTTCGACTTGTTTGGCTTGTTGGACTTGTTTGGCTTGTTGGACTTGTTGGGTTTGTTTGACGTGTTGGCTTTGTTTGAACGTGTTGGCTTGTTGGACGTGTTGGTTTTGTTGGCTTGTTGGATTTGTTTGGCTTGTTGGGTTTGTTGGTTTTGTTTGACTTGTTTGGTTTGTTGGACTTGTTGGTTTTGTTTGGCTTGTTGGACTTGTTTGGTTGTTGGACTTGTTTGGCTTGTTGGACTTGTTGGGTTTGTTTGGATTGTTTGACGTGTTGGCTTGTTTGGCGTGTTGGTTTTGTTTGCTTGTTTGACTTGTTGGATTTGTTTGCGTGTTGGTTTTGTTTGCTTGTTTGACTTGTTGGATTTGTTTGGCTTGCTGGGTTTGTTGGTTTTGTTTGACTTGTTTGGCTTGTTGGATTTGTTTGACGTGTTGGCTTTGTTTGACGTGTTGGCTTGTTGGACGTGTTGGCTTGTTGGACTTGTTGGGTTTGTTTGACGTTCGACTTGTTTGGCTTGTTGGGTTTGTTGGACTTGTTTCGCTTGTTGGACTTGTTGGGTTTGTTTGACTTGTTGGATTTGTTTGACGTGTTGGCTTGTTTGGCGTGTTGGGTTTGTTGTGTTGGGTTTGTTGGCTTGTTTGACTAGTTGGATTTGTTTTGCTTGTTGGTTTTGTTTGGCTTGTTGGTCGTGTTCGGTTTGTTGGTTTTGTTTGCTGGTTGGACTTGTTGGATTTGTTTGACATGTTGGGCTTGTTGGGTTTGTTGGTTTTGTTTCACATGTTGGATTTGTTTGGCTTGTTTGGCTTGTTTGACTTGTTTGACTTGTTGGTTTTGTTTGACTTGTTGGTTTTGTTGGACTTGTTGGTTTTGTTTGGCTTGTTGAATGTGTTGGGTTTGTTGGTTTTGTTTGTTTGTTTGCTTGCTTGACTTGTTGGATTTGTTTCGCTTGTTGGGTTTGTTTGACTTGTTTGGTTTGTTGGACTTGTTGGTTGTGTTTGGCTTGTTAGACTTGTTTGGCTTGTTGGACTTGTTCAGTTGGGTTTGTTTGACTTGTTGGTTTTGTTTGACTTGTTGGTTTTTGTTGGTTTTTGTTGGACGTATTGGGTTTGTTGGACTTGTTGGTTTTGTTTGGTTTTTGTTGGACTTATTGGGTTTGTTGGACTTGTTGGTTTTGTTTGACGTGTTGGAGTTGGTTTTGTTTGTCACAACTCCAGAAATGCTATTTCATTGAGAGAATGAGAGGAACAAATTCCCCTGACAAACAAAAAACGCATTTAGAAACCAGTATGACAACCAAACATTCCATAACCCTCAGCGCATGCGCAGTTCAATGCCCATTCTTCATAAGGAATGAATCACGGCACTTCCGTTGGGCTTGTTTGCCCAACAAAACTCCCAACAGAAATACGCCACCCCTAAAACGCGACGGGTATATTTTCCTAACATTATCATTAACATGAAATGTAGTAGGAACACTCATCAAACAATTCATTATTTTTAATCTAGAGCTTAAAATGTCCGTTGTAACCCTCATCAAGTTTCATTCTCGTTTGACTTGGGCTTAACAGAGGCCTAATTCGGAAAAAGCCTATATAGTTAAACATTACAAATACTGGAAATCTTGGACCGTTATTTTGCAATATAATTAGAGCGTATCATTATGTACACGTATCGCTCTGATTTTATTTTTTGGAAAACAGTTTAGAAAGTACATTAGATTGAAGTACGTTTAGATCTGGCTTAGCCGAATCGTTGCGTCATTTATACTTGTCAACGTTTGTTTTCTCGGTAGACAGGTGCGAATTCAGAGAGATAAAACAACTTGAAAAATATTTGCAGAACTTCTGCTTATACATTTTCCAGGTATAATTTCTCAATCCACAGCTGTCTTCTTTTTTATCGTCGCTATACCAATTTAATAATACACTGGCGCCGACCGTTCGAGATTCCTTTTCAAACGGGAAGGAGACAAATACAGGGACGCCGGAACTGGGGGGCAGCTGGGGCAGCCGCTCCCGTTGCCCTTTACCAGGAGGGGCAAGGGGGGCAAAGGTGCCCTTTCAATTTAAAGGATTGCCTTGGCGAAATAGCGAATTGTCAGAAATGTTAGTGCGATTCTTTTACGAATTTGCTTCAGAAAACGCAAGAAATAGCACAATCGCCTGGCGGAGAACCCCCTCACACCCAATCGAAATAGAAAACATGATTAGGCGAAGTTCAACTCCCAATGTTTTGCAAACATCTCTTAGTATATATCAATTCAAAAGTGCCCTTTCACGAAAATCTGCCTCCCTTGCCTTCACATCGTTCCGGCGTCCCTGGACAAGTGCCAGCTGGATCAGGAAACTGAACGTAAGTCTGTAGACACGGATATCCATACACACACGAGGGTGCATGTGAGTAAAATGTAGTCTATTTCAGGAAAAAATCAAAAGCGAGTTTTAATTTATGTTTATTTAAAACAATCCGATCTCTCTTATCCGAAATATTTGCAGTTTTGTCGGCTTCAATCATTACAAAAATGCGGCCTTTGACTTTGTACCGGCCTCTGAACTTTTCTCATGCAGGTGATAGTTTTCTGGGCTGGACATCAGTTTACAATCGTTGCCAGAATTTTTACACTTTGTTTTACTATATACGCAGAGGTATAGCCTGATATCGTAAAAGTCGATAAAGCACTCCTGCTCGTGTTTTAAATAGTACATAAGTCATAAGTTATAACTATCCAATCAATTTTCTGAAGAACGACACAACTACA
Source organism: Paramuricea clavata (assembly GCA_902702795.2). NCBI lineage: Eukaryota > Metazoa > Cnidaria > Anthozoa > Malacalcyonacea > Plexauridae > Paramuricea > Paramuricea clavata. Next base: position 12,008 of record CACRXK020002418.1, on the reverse strand, counting down.
CGGATCATGCACTTTTGTTTACGGAAACCAATTTCAAAAATGCTTATTTTATATACGTCTTTACGGTGATGATATTATGCATTAGATATTATACGTAGCTATAGCGATGTATATTTGCACTTGACATGTGTATGCCCTGTAATTGTGTGCATATAACTAATTCTTATACCTTAACGCTATTCTCTTATAATCATTTTGTGCTACAAGTAGACAGTACAACTCGCATGAAACCCTGAAAAACACTGAGTATAAGTAAGAATATCGGATTTCGCTATACTATTCTTTTACACTTTTCATGCCGATATGTTTTGGCTCCGTGAATGCCGGGGTATGATAGCCTAGCTATAGGTTATATTGCATGGTTGGATAGTCTGCCTCATGTCAGGTTCTTGATTAGCAGGCGTTGTTGCTATTATGACAATTGCATGTAGCTAATGACTGCCAATATGAGTGAAGTAAACTAGCAGAAACAATCAGCTGAACCGTAAGCAAACGAAAAAGATTTTAATCATCATACGTTTATGCATATGGGCAAAATGCAAGCTATTTTGACGAAAATTTTGTCATAAATAGCACGCCTTCTTTCCCACCGAATCACCTTAATCAAACGGTGACAACTATCAAATTTGTTTCATGCAATCGTGAGACGTCAGGATAGTCGAGGACCTGTATATGAGTTTGCATGCATTTCATTTAGGACAGATAATCTCAACTGTTTTAGGGCAAGTTCGGACCATGACGGTCAACATGGTAACGCTGCCCGAACCCCAATCCGGGACGAATCGTCCGAAACTGACCACACCCAAAAACGCCGCTTTCGCCATACTGCTATCTACCAAACCATAAAAGCTTTGGCTATTCTGAGGTGCTTATATGGTTCAGAGATGGTACTTTTGGTAGTGGTCATTGGTAACTGTGAAATGCCTAGCACTAATATTTCACAAGAAAATGACCATGCAATAATAAGCAATTATTGGAGGAGGCTGAGCATGATATCAAGAATTATTCAGACCGAGGTCAATGTTATCTGCCGAAGCGAAGCTGAGGCGGATAACATAGACCGAGGCCTGAATAATTCTTGATATCATGCGAAAGCCGAATCCAATAATTGTTTTATTATACATTTAAAGACATGAGAAACGTATAAAACGATTCCTGCTCATGAGGTAGGAAAAGTACAATTCAAATATCAAACACCTTGCACAAAATCAAAGGTCAGCTAAATATTCTACTTCTATTTACCCCTGTGTGGCTTTTTTCGTGCTTTCACTATCCTTATCTGCCAATAATTTGGAGAGTTCACTTTCATTCAGCAAAGCAAATGTAGGCCATTGTTTGTTTGTTTTTTCGCGCGCTTATAGGTTCAAGCTTTTGACCGCGCAAGGGTTTGGGCACGAGAGAGTCCAATAATTTTTATTTTGGATGCAAGTTCGATCCAAAAAAACAATTATTGGACGCTGATGACGTCATCGGCGGAAAATACGTAATAAATGCCGAATACTGAAAATTAGCCGATGCTTTCTGACCAATTAGAAACGAGAATACATATTAAATGTATAATAATCATAGTTAAACGTCAATTTGTGGCTTGCAACTTCAGATAAACAGCAGTGGACTTACATGACCTTTTTCCCTAAATCTTTTTGATAGAAACATAATTGGTACTTATTTAAATATATTATCACTGGTTTGGTGTAAAATAGTTAATATTTTCTGACCAAAATAATAATTTGAAATGTGCCTACCTCCTGCAAATGGACGTATTTGGCCAAGTTCTCCACTTTACTCCGCTGTTTATCGGCGATCTCATCGACATCCTACAAAAAATGTAAATCATCTCAGACATAATGGTATCAAGAACATTTTAAACAAGTTTCAACTTGGTTTCAAGTAGATCATACCTGTTTAACCATCGACAAGGTAAATCCACAACTTTGTCCAAATTCGGCGCCATTTTGTCATCCCATGTCGCTTGTTAACAATTCAGCCTTGTTACTCTTCCATCCAAGCCATTTCCATTCCACTAATAATAAATTTAACCCTTTATAACAGGAGGAAACTAAAAAATCTAAACAAAATATATGAAATACGCCATTTTATCACCATGTAAAATTTTGCTCATGAGTCTTTCAAAACATTCCGTACAAATATCGTGTGACAACGTAACAGGGACGTGACAGGAGGGGGTGAATTATTTCACGAAGATAGAAGAAGGCTGCGTGAAATAGACTAATTGACTAAAAGCTAAATACAATCATACAAATGTTTGTTTTATTTCTTGTAGAAACAAATATATACATATTATTATTTATTAATATGAAAAAGTCATACAAATTAAATGTTGATTGTTGGTTTTACCATACTATGTGGGCTTTCCTTTCATTTTTCAAGTCTCTACCCTCCCCCCCTGTCACGTCCCTGTTGCTAAACCACGCGAGATTTGTATGAAATGTTTTGAAGGACTCGTAAACAACATTCTACATGGTGATAAAATGGCGTATTTCTTATATTTTGTTTAGATTTTTTTGTTTCCTCCTGTTATAAAGGGTTAAATTTATTATTAGTGGAATGGAAATGGCTTGGATGGAAGAGTAACAAGGCTGAATTGTTAACAAGCGACATGGGATGACAAAATGGCGCTGAATTTGGACAAAGTTGTGGATTTACCTTGTCGATGGTTAAACAGGTATGATCTACTTGAAACCAAGTTGAAACTTGTTTAAAATGTTCTTGATACCATTATGTCTGAGATGATTTACATTTTTTGTAGGATGTCGACGAGATCGCCGATAAACAGCGGAGTAAAGTGGAGAACTTGGCCAAATACGTACATTTGCAGGAGGTAGGCACATTTCAAATTATATATTTATTATCATTATTTCGGTCAGAAAATATTAACTATTTTACTCCAAACCAGTGATATTATATTTAAATAAGTACCAATTATGTTTCTATCAAGAAGATTTAGGGAAAAAGGTAACGTAAGTCCACTGCTGTTTATCTGAATTTGCAAGCCACAAATTGACATTTAACTATGATTATTGCATGGCCATTTTCTTGTGAAATATTAGTCATGCTAGGCATGTCACACTTACCAATGACCACCCCCAAAAGTACCATCTCTGAACCATATAAGCACCTCAGAATAGCCAAAGCTTTTATGGTTTGGTAGATAGCAGTATGGCGAAAGCGTCGTTTTTGGGTGTGGTCAGTTTCGGACGTTTCGCCCCGGATTGGGGTTTGGGCAGCGTTACCATGTTGACCGTCATGGTCAACTTACCCTAAAACAGTTGAGATTATCTGTCCTAAATGAAATGCATACAAACTCATATACAGGTCCTAGACTACTTCTTGATGTGTATGCTAATCGTGAACAATATGAGAGTTCACAAAATATAATAAATATGAACTTTGTTCAATTTGCTACAACATACAAAGTTGTCAATAATGAACTGACAAAATTGCCAGAGAATATTATACCACAAATATTTCCAACATATTCTCCTAATCCCAAAGGTCCAAGTTTTGGCTTATATTGTAAATATCAACTTTTGAGGTACAAATAATGCATGGCAAGAAACCTACTGATGAGGTTCTGATCAATAGACAACTTGCATGTTAGACTAATTTTTTATTTAGGCCAAAAAGTAAATTCCCGTAAAGAACTTATTAACATCAGTAAAATAGCAAAATTTGGTTGCGAACTGTTATAAAATGTAGAAACTATAGCCTTGCGAAGTTTGCATATTTTCAGTATATTTGTATTACGTGCGGAAATTGTTATTGCATGTAATACAAATATACTGAAAATATGCAAACTTTGCAAGGCTATATTTTCTGCATTTTACAACATTTTGCAACCAAATTTTGCAATTTTACTAATTTCATTATTTGCTTTTTAACTGTTGTGTTTTATTCCCTTATCTTTACTTAGATTAAAATTTAGTCTAACATGCAAGTTGTCCATTGTTGGCATGAATTCTTACAAACACCTTATGGGCAGTCTAATGTCCCAGACTGGTTTGATAAATTACAAGCTGTTATTCAAACTCAAGAACCAGAAGATTGAACTTCTGAAGAACAGGAGACAACTCGAGAAGAGTGGATGATATTATCAGACCACAACACTCCTTTTGACAACTCTGAACAAACACCAGAGTCCACATATGACTGGCATCTTGACAGAGCCAATTATTCAGAACAACAAATCCAAGAAATGCCAACATGGATAAAAACAAACAAACAGGAATACACTATTGATGAGCAATATGAAGTTGTTGATGTCAACAGTTTTAGTGAAATGCAAAAACGTGCTTATGACATTGTTAAGTCTCATTTTGATGATATATCATCAGAGAAAGAGCCATTATGTCTCATTATAAATGGTGCTGCAGGAACTGGTAAAATTAAGTTACCTTATTAATGCTATTAGAAATCGTTTGCAAAGTGAATGTGCTGTTACTGCTACCACAGGTAAAGCAGCTTATAACATTAGAGGTGTAACTGTGCATTCTTTATTAAAGTTACCTATACAATCAAGAGGCAATAAAGACCTAACAGGACAAAGCTTGTGTAGGTTACAAGATAGTGTTAATAACATTGGATACATCATTATTGATGAATACTCCATGCTTGGCCAAGTTACTTTTGGTTGGATAGACAAGCATTGCAAACAAGCAACTGGTTATAATGACAAAGTATTTGGAGGAAAATCTTTGATTTTAACTGGTGATCCAGGTCAATTGCCACCAGTAGCCAGATAAACCTCTTTACCATGCCAAACCATCAAATGCTGTTGGTGAACAAGGTCATCAAGCATATCATATGTTTGACAAAGTTGTTAAACTTACTGTAAATCAACGTGTGCAAGGTATGACATCTGAGCAAGTACAGTTCAGAGATTTGTTATTTTGACTTTGCAAAGGTGACTCAACAGTTGACTCAACAGTTGATGACTGGAAATTACTTCTGACACGTCAACCATCGAATGTCACTAATTTATGTGACTTTCAAGACTGTACTAGACTCTTTTATAGTAATGAACAAGTTGCAAATTACAACCATGGCCAGCTAGCAAAACTTGAGCATCCCATTGCTCATATTAATGCTCGCCATTCATTGGCATTGGCGAAAAAGATATCCTCAGATGATATGTCTGGGTTGGAACATGTTGTGTTTCTAGCAAAAGGTGCTAGAGTTATGTTAACCATGAATTTGTGGTCAAGTGTTGGCCTCTGCAACAGGGCTAATGGAACAGTTGTTCATATTATCTATCAGGACAACCATCAACCACCTCACTTACCTATTGCGGTAATAGTAGAATTTGAAAACTATAGAGGACCTGTTTTTAATGAAAACCAACCATTGTGTATCCCAATATATCCAATCACTGTGACGTCACAGACAGAAATAGGTTTCCATGCGAGGCAACAGTTCCCTCTCAGGCTTGCTTGGGCTCTGACAATACACAAGAGCCAAGGACTCACACTTCCAAAAGCATGGATAGATATTGGCAAATCGGAAAGAACTTCTGGAGTTTCTTATGTTGCTATTAGCAGAGTAAAATCACTTGCATCTTGTGTCATTGAACAAATGATGTATGAACGATTAACAAGCTTGAAATCATCAGCTAATTTACAATATATATAGGCTTGAAGAAGAAAACAGGCTAGATCAGTTAGCACAAACTACTAGCAGTGCATTTCGAACAACAAACTATTGAGTTTGAATAAGAGAGGTATTTCATATATGGATCCCGGTTATAGTTTGGTATGCATTATCAATATTTATATATCGCTATAAATATGCTTTAAGTTAGAACTTATTAACTTATATTAGATTTACTTTTTGTTATCACTGTATGTATGGAAATATGATGATTGGCAAGATAAAAAGGTAACTTTTGTTTTTCTTTAAAATTAATTCCCTTGTGTATGTAACCCCTTTCCAATCCCGCACCCATACATTCATTCATTCATTCAATCGAGTTACTAATTTCTCTTTTGTCGCATAGTTTTGGAACTCTGACTCAAATCGAACATGATCAATTACATCAACTGGTACCATGTGAACAGAATATCATTATGTTGCTTTGCTGTATTGTGGATTTTGCCAATTATGCGACAAGGCAAAGACCACTGATGAGACATTTTGTACCAAAATGGAAATGCAGTGTCAACATCCTTCAAACATGAACAACATCATAAAGATTTAAAGACATATTCTCCTTCCAAATTATGCCACTGGGAGTCTTATAGTAAAAATATGTCCAAAGTGTTCAATGATCTTCCCAAAGAACAACTTTTATGCAATTTGACATTGTTGGATCAGCAACAAACACTTCTTGCTTTTTGAGACAAATCTTACTTTGTGTTATGATTTGCTTGACACTGGAAACTTCAACAACATGAACAAGGAAAGGCAATGGACAACATCATAAAGATTCAAAGACATGTTCTCCTTCCAATTAATTATGCCATTGTGAGTCTTGATAAATATGTCTATTGACATTTAGAAGTTTAAATTGTTAGTAGCAAGAACTCTATTGACAATGGTCCAATCAAATGTGATCTTAAGTTGATAACAAAATAAATGGATACATACAGTGTGTCTTTCTGATATGTAAGTTAAATATTTAATTTGAGTTTACGATTTACACCAACTGGACGCTCTGTTGATCAGCTTGTAATTGATCTTTTAACACTTGTATTTATATTAACTCAGATCAATACCCCCTCTTTGTGACACATCCCTTTGCCTTATTCGGTCATTCCAGAAAAGACTGGTAGGTCACATTACCAGTCAATGGGTTAAGGTATTTGAATCCTACATATATAGCAAGCAACAGACAATAAATGCAGTAATATGTAATAGTTTTCACAGGTTATGTGTGGTAATGACCAAAGTAATTTAATATATACATTCGATATCAAGCCCTCATGAAATATTGTAAATACCTCCTTTTGACCTTGAAATAACCTATACAAAATGGATGGAGACAAGAAGTTTTGCTATAGTAGCAGTGAGAAATTTGATTCCATTTTCATTCTCAGTTTCCTACAAAGTTGTTTGTAGCACTTCTTTTTTCAAAGAAAATTTCTATAATTTTTAGGGAAGATATTTACTGAGGTGAATAACAAATGTATGCATTGTACCTAACTGTTAGCTCACTAATTTTTACTCCTCTTAATTCATCATTTGTTTTATTAAATAAAGCACTTTAGAAATAGGATAATTCTCCACCACCAAATCACTCTGATCCATTTAAGCCGGTGGTTAAAAGCAAAATCGTTCTCGACAAACCACGACGCAAGCTCTCAGTATTGCTTGAAGAAGCTACAGTTCTAAAAGATGTTTTGCCTCATCATCTCTTGGAAGATGCTTTTCATAAAGCCGAAGAACTAATAAACGAACCCAATTCCATCACTAAAGCGTCTTCAGATGATGATCATTTACGTACTGTTAAAAGTCGTTATGGATCTGTACCGTTGATTGTTAAGCCCATTCCGAAGAACAGAGATCTTTTTCAGTGTACGTGTAAAGTCTATAAAGCATTGGGAATGTGCTGTGATGCCATTGCCGTCGCTGATGAAGTCGGAGTTCTCTGCAACTACCTTTGTGAACTAAGAAAAAAACTTGGAAAATGAAAGGTGGAAAAGGAGCCGTCAACATTACAGCAGCTGTTCAATCTGATCTTAGCTCTTCATTAAAAGGACACAAACAGAACGAGGCTCAAAAACGTTCTCGCAGAAAATCCAAATCCTTTCAAGCGTCGATTGCAGAAGATCTAATTCAGAGAAAACCAACTACAAGTGATGGTTCCTTTGTTATTGTTAAATCATTCCAATATCCAACAGTCATCATCCATGAGTACGCCGGCCGGCTTGACTCGTTATCCTCCATTCTTGTCGACGGCATCCGTATTCCAGTCAACAAACCAATACGTCGTCACTGATCCTCTCTTGCTCCACTGATGACTCCGCGTGAGCCAACCCTTACTTCGGCCGTACAGTACAGTAATAGAGATAGTGTTACATTCCAACAGCCTTCTACCTCATCTGCCACCTGCGGTCAGATTGAAAGCCAGCCTTGCATCTGCATTCCGCAACCACAATGTCGCCAATTAAGTGGTGTTGATATACAGCAGCAAAGCAATGCAAGCAATCGTTTTGCTTCCTGGAATTCCAGCATGTTCCCATACCGGTACGAATTGGTTCTTTTACCAAATTCTGTCACAAAATGCTATGGCTGTTATCAAGAGTTCACGCAAGGATATTGAATGCCACCTAATAACCTGGTTGTTAGGCATATGGACAGAAGAATAACTGGACGTGACCAAAGCGGACAATTGTTATTTAGTCCAGATTTTAAAGCCACGTATTATCATCCTGTTAAAGAGCATATTATGCTAAAGAATCCTGTATTTGATGGCTGTGTCGTCGTCGCTCCCGTTCTGTCTAAGATGCTTTCACCAGACCATCTTCATGTTTTTAACAATGTACTAAATCTTGATTTTAATTATCTTCAGGATAGCTAAGTGCTCAAGTTATTTGGGCATATTAATACTGTTTTTCTCAGTGTTCAAAAAAGTCAGGATGTTTGAAAGATGTAATTGCATGTATTCGCAAATATTGACATTATTATAGTAACGTATATTGAGCAAGGTTTATATAGCCAAAAAACTGCATCGGTTGATATTAGAAAGACTTATCTTGGTTATGGTATTAGTAAGGTTACTCGTTTGAAGTCAAATACTTTGTGTTTACAGCACTCGTTTTGAGAGGCATATTGGACGAGAAGATTGGGTTCTTGTTAAGGCCAAAAAAAAAATATGTGGGTTTCCGGTTTCTTCTTATAAAAACTTAGGTAGGGTAGGTCGGTTTTAACTTTTTTTTTTAAACTTTTTTTTTTAATTTTCCGAACAAGCGGACGCCATTTTGTTTAGTCAGTACTTCCACTTCCAAAGATAAATTTCCCTAATATTGCCTCAAATTTCAATTTTCCACAAACTTTTTCCTCTAAGTGGAAACACAAGCATGATCCAATAAAAAAGTTTAGGGTCGGGATTTCGACGTCCAAAAGCTAGGTAGGGTCGGGAAACCGGAAACCCACATATTTTTTTTTGGCCTAATTAATCGTTTATCTTGCTGTGGCCAGTTTTTCAGAGATATATTAGCGCTAACCTTGGACCTTTAGGTTAAATATTTCTCAATGACAATTTGCTAAACTTGCGAAAGTACGATTTCTAATGGTCTAGATATTTTCGGCGTTATGAACAAACTGTTGAGAAATTTGTTTTAGGAGAAGATTTTCGTTCACCTATAAAAGGACGAGGTTAGGCTATATGCCTTTGAGCACTGCGAAATGGCACTACAATCGTCGACAAAGCTTGGTGATATAAATAAGTCGTGCATATGTTTAAAAAATACATTTTTGTCCGGTGTTAATGGTTTACTGGCTCATGTTCATGTTTTTGACTAGTGTTCATATTTTTTGCGCTAATAAAAACTAAAAATACTAAAACCACGTTGTAGTTTTCTCTCACTCTCTTTTACATGAATTGTACAACCTGAACGGATTATTTGTGACGTAGTTTGACGCAACACATGGCAATACAATCTATACATAACATGCAGGTTATACAACCATTATTCCCATGTAAAGCAATACAAATGTCAACCTTGCATCACACGCAAAAGTTGACGAAGTTCGCGAATTTATTTACCGGAATCAAATCAGCCTGGTATTTATCACAGAGACCTGGCTTAAAGCTTCTATTCCTGACAGCGTGGTGAACATTCCCGCTTTTTCAATAATACGAAGGGACCGAATTAACAAATCCCATGGTGGGGTTTGTGCATACGTTAATAACCGAGATGTTAAATATAAACAGATTTTAGAGTTATCTTGCTGCCAGGAGCACGAAATCCTATGGCTGCACCTTAGACCTACTCGTATTCCACGCAAGTTCTCATGTATTATCGTAGCTATAGTATACCACCCCCCTGGAGCAGATGATTATTCTATGAGAGACCATTTATTCCAGTCATTAAAAAAGGCAGAGTCAAAATTTCTAAACTGCGCACTTATTGTTGCAGGTGACTTTAATCGTCTTAATGTTAACAGAATCAAACATCATTTTCAACTGAAACAGATAGTTCTGACTCCTACCCGCAGAAATGCGATTCTCGACATCATCTTAACTCATTAACGCGCAAGCTGTTACAATGTTTCTACCCCCCTAACGTGCAAGCAATATGGCGAATACGTGACTGAATTCAAGAGCTTTCACCAAAATGGCAATATCTCAGAAACAGTTGCATGAAAAAATCTGGTCTTTTCAACCAAATATTATTAATATATGATTGACCAAATTTAGTTTAAATGAACTTGCATACCTATATATATCATTAGTTTTTTCAATGAGAATTTTTATTTGTAAACCAGTGACACTATTTTTTTCATGTCACTCATCACCTAAAGGGGCAATATCTCCATATATTTATATAAAAACCAAAAAAAAAAAATTTACTAAATTAGTACATATCTATATTATACCCAGTTTTCATCTATTGGGATATGAATTAGAAAATGATCAAAAATTATAAAAAATACTCATTTGCTTTTTTGGGCAAGATGTTTACAACATGAAATTTAGAACAGTAACTAAGTGTTAAAATTCAACAAAGTGTGCAAGCCAAAACACAGTGCTTGTACATCTTTGGAGTTTTTAATTACCTCAAATATATTTAAAAGGACATACGGTACTAGAATCTATTTGTTTTCAATATAAAACAAAGGATGGGAAGGTCAGAAAATAGGAATTTTCTGAGGTGTTTTTAACACAGACAATGACCGCCGACATTTTCAAAGGCAAATTGCGGTGACAAAACCAAAAGTTATTCACTTCTCTACTCAAAGCACTGAAAAACACCATAAAGAGAAAAACATTTTAAACATACATCAGGTAAGCCTTTTAGCTCAATTTTCTCATGTTTCTGTTTGGAAAGAAACGGTTTTTAGCCAAAATCATTTTGCGCGCCAATGTAGGCTGCCATAAAATGTCAGACACGCGTTCTCTTTTGAAGTCTGGCTCTGAAAAATAATCGCTTTTTTTTAGTTTGAAATAAGCTTTCATTAGGACTAATTGTGTAGAAATGTTATCTGTATGCTCAAATGAAAAAGATAACCTAATAGTCAGGTATTCAACATAGCTATAAAAGGGTAAAATAAGGACTTTCATCTTTGGTTGTTTGTCAGACATGAGAAACCACATTAGTGCCATTTTGTCGCGCGTGCTATTTTATAAAATACACACCTCAACACCATAAACTTTTAGTTTAGAAAATTACAAAGTTTTGTTTGTTTGTTTGTAGCATTTATTTCAACACGATTAAATTCGCAGCATAGCTGATGTGGTCGTGCATTTACA
>CACRXK020002417.1:6177-43643 GCA_902702795.2 Paramuricea clavata | reverse complement strand
TCAACAGCTGGCCTCTGTAGCTCAGTTGGTTAGAGCGCTGCACCGAAATGGCAGAGCCGTAGGTTCAATTCCTACCAGAGGACCTTGTGGTGCATTTTTCGCAGTCGTTCCTCGTTAGGTCTTAAAATGTATATATTCTCACTTGGATTACAAACCCTAACATTCTAATATTAAGTCCACCAAGTGAAGTGCAAGAATCCAAATTATTGAAGTCCACCTTAAATATCATAACCCGCACACCCAATTACTTAAATATACATGAACTTACGGTTAAAGCTCAACAGCTGGCCTCTGTAGCTCAGTTGGTTAGAGCGCTGCATCGGAATCGCAGGGCAGTAGGTTCAATTCCTACCAGAGGACCTTGTGCTGCATTTTTCGCAGTCGTTCCTGGTTAGTTCTTGAAATGTATATATTCTCACTTGGATTACAAACCCTAACATTCTAATATTAAGTCCACCAAGTGAAGTGCAAGAATCCAAATTATTTAAGTCCACCTTATAACCCGCACACCCGATTACTTAAATATACATGAACTTACGGTTAAAGCTCAACAGCTGGCCTCTGTAGCTCAGTTGGTTAGAGCGCTGCACCGGAATCGCAGGGCCGTAGGTTTAATTCCTACCAGAGGACCTTGTGCTGCATTTTTCGCAGTCGATCCTGGTTAGGTCTTAAAATGTATATATTAGAAACCCTAACATTCTAACCCTAACATTCTAACATTTGAAATTAAGGATTTGGAGGTTTTGCGATCACCGACAACTTGATCATTTTATAAAACAAAACACTTCTATCTCCAACTTTTACAATCACTGATAAATTGATAATAATTTAAACCAGTCTAGCTGTAGTTTAAATAGAGAATAATGCATGGGTGCACGAAATACCAGATTTATTTCGAGTGTTGAACATGAGTGTGCAGCGAACAAGTGAGCGCAGCGAACAAGTGAGCGCAGCGAACAAGTGAGCGCAGCGAACGAGTGAGATGTCATGTTCAACACGAAAAATAAATCTGGTATTTCCAACCACCCATGTATTTTTCTGTTTATTATATAAAGGACAGTCTTAAATGAAAAGCGATAATGTTTACAGAAAAGCGATAATTGAAAGGCGATAAATTTTTACATGTGAGATTATCATGAATAATTTCACATCTGAGATTATCATTTTTATCAGTGCTCGAAAACTCTGTAAAACACTAATTTTATATAATAAAAATTCATAAATTTGAACCATGCTAGAGCATGACAACAGCAAAATGCTCTATAGTATGATGCACAATATTTTGGGAGGTGATCGAAATACACGAACAATAAATCAGAGAGTGTTTGCTTGGAACTCACTGGGGGGGGGGGGGGGGGGTGCAACACCCCTGATTATTGCTCATGATGAATTTCAGGTAGATTTCCAGTGCACTTTTAGTACGTACATTTAAGTAGATTTGCAGAAGATTTTCAGGGGAATTCAGGTAATTCTCAGGACATGACTGAGAAAGTGAATTTGGAAAACAACTGTATTTTCGAAAAAATTATTATATGTCCTGAAAATTTTTTGTACATCTGGAAACTTTTTGGTAACCCCCCCCCCCTCTATCTAACCACACACACACCCTGCGACGAAGTGCTCGCAACGGCACTGAGTATATATCTTTTGAAAACAGGCGAGGGGTTATTGCATGCATGTATTTCTAGTATATATTGTATATAAATTATATTGTATATAAATTATATTGTATATATTTATTATAATATATTTTATTATATATTGCATTGCATATATATATATATATATATATATATATATATATATATATATATATATATATATATATATATATATATATATATATATATATATATATATAGATACAGATATTTCACAGCACACTCCCTATCAGGGCTTTTCAGTGACAGGTTACATTATGAATAGATAGATAGAACCGGACTGACGTGAAGCAGACCGAGGTAGACTTTGAGCTTACAAATGGCGCTTGAGCAGCTGCCGCTATTAGTCCATACCTCATTAATGATCTGCCTCCAGACCTATGTGCCTAACCCTGGTGGTTTCCTCTCTACGTCGGACAATTTCACTAATGGGTCGGACAATGTCCATGACTGACCGATATTTTAAGGCCTGCATAGCCGGATTAACCCTAACCCGTAGTTAAAATTTATGTATTTCTACATACAGTATCTTTTTGTTTTAAAATTATGAAAAGAAAACTCCTATGGTACTGATCCAGACAAGATGTCTAAAGAAATATTTCCAAATTTATAAACAAACTGTTAGGAAGTTTGCTTAATCTAAGGTTCGGCTTTCGAACAATCAACCCCTGCATGGTGATTTTGTTTGTCAATGGGGAGTGTGTTGGACTTGAAAGGTTTTAACCTTTCATTGAAACTAGATTATCTGCCCGCATTTTGTGTTAACACATTATTAAGATAAAAGCCAGGCTACTTTCAGTACTTCATGATTTTACTATGTCTAACATCAGAGGGTCACATTTCATATTAACCCTTTTAGATGCAAAGTACATTTTAGTCATCCAGAGGGGGAGGGAGTCCAAGAGTAGAATCTTCTGAGACTGATAATAGTAAGATGTACTAAGACATCAATGGAATGGTGTAGGGGGGGTTAAATTCCAAGTTTTTTTGTATGTCATGCTTGAAGTTTTCAAGGATGGATAGATCGGCTTAGATAAAAATGTCAATTTGATGTTTTGTGTGGCAACTTGAATATGGACATCTCCCTAATTGGAAACAGTTAAAGTCCTTAGTTTGTTTGTTCAAACTCATGAATACATTTAGCTAGCTACACCACCCACATGATCTGCTTAGTAATATATGTAACAACCCAATTCACTCCAATTAACCCAGTTTTCAGCACTTTCTTAAATTATGTCACCTTTCCTAATGCCGGACAAGTTAATTTGTGTGTAGCTAGATTTTGCCCAATCATGTTTCATGTTGACATATTTAGATGCAATTTTCCTTAACACTCCCTACTTTAAATACTTTAATATTGAACTGTGACGTCTCATGCTAGACAATTTTACTTATCGACTGTGGACTGCTTGCCCTCATTTCACCTATTAACACCGAAGAAACAATTTCCTCTTAAATGTTGCATACTTTCGGTTCTTTCTAGGGGTGTGCAGGACAGAGTATTTCTGCTATCCAGCCAGATACAGGATATGCTGGATAGCTGAAAAATATCCAGCCTGATTCAGGGTATTATTATAAGTAATAGCATAGTTGCCCGGGTTTCTTTTGTTTCAACAGGGTCGATTACCACAGATGAGCTAAATACAGATGTGAATCTCACGGCAAATTATGTCACACCGATTAAATACACTTTAAAATTGTATTAATTCACTATTTTATTAAATTTTGATAATGCAGAGAAATAAAACTATACATATTATAGAAGTATTCATGTTTATTTTATGCCAGAGTTATGTTTTGAGGAATTTATATCATTCGCTGTTTTGTTATTATACATGAGCATCTGAAATTCCCAGCAAGTGTATTTCACGATTTTAATAAGGAATAGATAGGGAAAAAAACAACTTTTGCTAAATAAAATGTTATGTTAACACTTTTAATAAAAAGAAATCAATAAAAGTGATCGCTTACCGATACTCTTGAAGAATTAATTCCAAAAATAGCCGTCGGTAGCGCAGATTTTTTAAAAAAACAATTTTTCGTCTTTCGAACGGCGTTTTCCTATCTCTTTCCTTATTAAATTTCAGAACGACACTTGCCAGCGCTCGCCGGAAGTGAGAATTCCGTGTGACATAA
Organism: Paramuricea clavata; assembly: GCA_902702795.2. Taxonomy (NCBI): domain Eukaryota; kingdom Metazoa; phylum Cnidaria; class Anthozoa; order Malacalcyonacea; family Plexauridae; genus Paramuricea; species Paramuricea clavata. The sequence goes on along the minus strand of CACRXK020002417.1, from coordinate 39,846 downwards.
AACAATCAGCAATTTGACGGAAGATTCACATCTGTACCTACCTCATCTGTGGTCGATTACTAACTAATCGCCCGCTGTAGCGGGCGATTAGTTCTAATCGCCCGCTAGAGCGGGCGATTAGAACTAATCGCCCGTTACCAAGGGTCACACCTTTGTCTCCCTGACGACTACGCATTAGGCAAGTGCCTCACGCACATAATCGTGCAAGGAACAGCAACAGTTAGCTCAGAGCCGTCAATAGTCTATCATCCGATCCCTGAGTTGCCGCATCATTTAAATTACGCACGTGCAGTCTCCAAATTTATACTAATATATTTAGCGTGTTTGTTGTGGTACGTTAAATGATAGATTGCGCATGCGTAACCGATTAAAGCGTAAAAAGTGCGCATGTGCAACAAGCTTTTACATCCCACAAGCAATGAAGCAAATGTTTTAGCTTAAATACGCTGATTCCAAGTAGGGCATGTTTGTCCATTTTTAAATGGGAGCGCAACTATGCTATTACAAACTAATAGCATGGCTTTTCGGGAGATTAGTGATTAAATGACCCCTAACCCTCGGCATGTTTGCGGAATTCCCTCGGGCTTCGCCCTCGGGAATTCCGCAAACCTGCCTCGGGTTACGGGGCCATTTAATCACTAATCTCCCTCAAGCCATGCTATTACTTATAATAATAGCATAAAAAGAGGCGAATTAGCTATTAAAACGTCCCGCCCGATGAGGGTCGTTTAGTAAAATTCCCTTGGGCGCCGCACGATGAGGGTCATTTAGTAAAATTCCCGAGGGCCGAAGGCCCGAGGGAATTTTACTAAATGATCCGAATCGAGTTTTCAATAGCTAATTCGCCTCTTTTTATGCTATTACCTTATAATATCATGATTGCGGGTATTCCCGTTGTCCTTGCAGGGCCATTAAAAACCAATTAACAATAAATAATGGTATAAATTAAATGGTATAATTGTATTCCATGCCTTTGTTTAGTTTTGGCGATTTCAGATATATTCATTTTTTCTAATCGTACCCGCTTTGACGTCGTTTCGGGTAGGATTAGAACTAATTCTACCTGACATGACGTAAAAGCGGGTAGGATTAGAAAAAAATGAATATAATGAGGTGTATTAGTTATTAATTGCCCTGCGAGAACAAAGGGAATACCCGCAATCATGATATTATGATATTATTACCCGCAATATGCATCATTGGCAGCAAAAGCTTCGTTTACATCAGTTAAAAGTTCAAATCCCCATTTACTGTACAAACAAGCATAAAAAAATCTTGAAAGTACTGATCATATTTATCATATTTTTACTTCAATGATCATGATATGATAACCTTATCAAATCATTTTCTAACCTGAAAAGAAGGCCTGAACCCTATATAAATAATATCCGGCATTGGGCAGCCGGATACCAGATAATGAATTAAAATCTTAATATCCGGCCAGATACCGTATCCGTCCATTGCATGCTATGTCTTGAAATGCCAAACAAATTAACATGTTAAATGACTGTATATTGATATTCAATATACTTAGCTAATATATGCACCCTTTTATTGTTAACCCTTTGAGCAGCAATGTGCCCAAGTGCGCCCTACTTTGTTATGTTGCACTATCTAACACCAGACATTTTACTTTGTAAAATGCCAGACAATTTTACTCCTCAAGAGCAGTGTCCTGCTCACTAATGGTTATCCAAACTATCTGCCAATGTGCCTTGATAACCCATTAAGCCGAAATGCACCCAAATGGACCCGCCTTTTGTTATTTTACTCTGTCAAACGCCAGACAATTTTAGTCATCAAGAAGAGAGTCCTGCGTACTGGTGGGTTAAATGACTTAATTACATATGTTATATATACACTTAAGCTGTTAGATTGTCCCATTGTATATTAATTTTTTACTTATCTAATTGACACAGGCTTGTATGTTGGATCGATACGACTACCTGTAAATATGGTTAAACTTGGCTATGTGATTCAAAGGTTGTGGTTCACCGAGCGATAAAGAAAATGATACAAAGATGGAATGATTGGATGCAAGTTATTTACAGTGTTTCATATGACAGGTATTCTGATTGTGGAAGATGTGGGGTTGCAATATTTTGACAATTGCATAGCTATAAAGTACGAGACAATTAATATAGTACTCCATTACTCTAATTGCCAGAACACTGCATCAGAATGAGAAGTTGTCTGTTACAGTTCGGTTTAGTAAAAGTACATAGTAAAAGTACATAGTCAGCTATGTAAAATGTAATTTAGTCAGTGTCAAATAAATATTTTGTCATGGATAAACTCTGTGCAAATGAGCATGTCTCTAATGTCATTTTACTTTTAATAAGAATATGTAGATGTGTTTTCTAATACACCTTAGGTTTGCTGTGTTATATAGCATCTTTTGTAGGTATGTTATGTAACACACCTTAGTGTGTTATGAAACACACCTTACAACGTGCTGTAAACATTACAGACCTCAATGGTGTGTTATACAGCACAGCTTTAGGTGTGTTTTGAAACACACCATGGTGTGTATGAAAACACGCCATGGTAAAATAACAAAACACACCTTAAGGTGTGTTAAAATCTGGACAAGCCGAAAACACACCTTAAGGTGGGTTTTAGAACACACCTTAAGGTGTGTTTAACCACGGTTAATAGAACGGTTTAACACACCTTAAGGTGTGTTAAACACACCTTAAGCTGTGTTACAAAACACACCAAAAGCTGTGTTAAACACACCTTAAGGTGTGTTCTAAAACCCACCTTAAGGTGTGTTAAAATTTGGACAAAAAGGTGTGTTAAATTAACACACCTTTTTTTAGAGTGATGTAGCGGTCTCTCTTCTTTAGTGTATCAGTCTACGAGAAGAGAAGAGAGACCGCTACATAGGCTTAAAACATGAAACAAACATGACAAATATCTACCTTTATAATGCTCATAATTTATTTATTCGAGCACTCTCTTTGTGTCAGCATGAGTTAACACATGCGTAAATAAACAGGTATATCACGCGTCGCTGTCCCTGAACTTTGAACATCGTACGATGACATGCGCAGTTACGTTAATAAAATCTTATTCAATGTGTGTGTGTCTTTCTTCCTTTTAAGTGCCCATCCAGGGTCACAAGGCCTGGACAAATCTTAGGATTTGAGCTCACGAGTGGAAGGAATACTATCGTAAGTTAAACAGCGATATATACTTTTGTGAAACAAACACATTAAAATATCTACCTATATAATGCTCGCTTTTGTTTGAGCACTCTAGACACGTTATTTTAAGGTACTGTGATCATGTTTCAGCCCTTTGGTAAAAATGATAAAATATATTAGGTCGCAGGGGGTCCCCGTAGACTGATACACTAAAGAAGAGAGACCTCTACATGGGCTTAAAACATGAAACAAACATGACAAATATCTACCTTTATATATATATATATATATATATATATATATATATATATATATATATATATATATATATATATATATATATATATATATTAATTAATTCACCTGATGAGTGTGGCAAGCATTGCTTGTCATACGAAACAAGTTTGTAGTGAATAAATCTTATGAAGTAAACCAGGTTTATTTTATCTTTATCTATATTAGCTCTATACTTCGGTATATCGAGCACTCTACTCATATATGATTCTAAATACATTTTGGTATATATATATATATAGGTATATATATATATATACGCAGAGTAATTGAGATACAATAGCGCGCTGAAGTTCGATTTCCTTTTTTTTATACACCCTGTATATATATATATATGTATATATATATATATATATATATATATATATATATATATATATATATATATATATATATATATATATATATATATATATATATATATATATGGCTCATCCTGTAGCGCGCTCAATATGACCTTAAGGTCATAGAGCGATATCTAACTAATATATATATATATATATATATATATATATATATATATATATTTTATATATATATATATATATATATATATATATATATTTTATATATATATATATATATATATATATATATATATATATATATATATATATATATATATATATATATATATATATATATATATATATATATATATATATATATATATATATATATATATATATATATATATATACCTCATTGAATTTTGGTCATGTAATTGGCGGACTTTGACCACGTGATATAGAATTCAAAATTACCATTTTGCTGAGCGTGCAATGGAACGCGCCAAAATATGTGGTAACACTGGGTTTGACACCGAAATTGGTTAAAATAACCAATTTGAATTGGTGTCTGAGATGCATTTTCTTTTGACCAATGTTATTTGGTCACAACAAACCGAAAAATTGGTGAAAAGAACCAAATTGTTGGTTATTTTAACCAATAAAATATTGGTCAAATAAGCGAATCTGAGACAACCAATATGAATTGGTTGTTTTAACCAAGACTAATGGTTTTCTATTTCTTAAATAGAAAGATCACTTCAACTACTTACATAATTTGTTATTACCAGCACGCCATCTTCAACAACTGAAACAAACAAATGGATAGTCTATCTCGATAATATTAATTTTCATAAGATCATATAAGTTTTCAATTCCAGCCTAAATATGCACAATATTTCATAGTCAGAAAATAAACGATTGTAATACTATGTGCTTTTGTAAGTTATTGTGGAAAGAGAAGAAAATAACAATTTTGAGATGACCTAAAACGTTAATTTTTCTACCGTCGTTAAAAGCCAATCAGCGCATCTTCAAAATTTAAAAACTATGACATCACCATAGGGTATGTGACCCCTGCGCAACCTCGTTTACCCCAGCGTAGGTTTGACAAAATTTTGTCAAAACCCCGAAAATAATTCGCTTTTTTAACAACCTTAGAATGAACTTTTGAAATTGAAGTTAAAACTTTGGCAGAATGTAGTAAAATACCAGTGTTTGAAATGATGCAGATTTTTTTATTATGTTTGCTTGTAATTTGCGAAATATTCATACTTTAGTAAAGTAGACTCGTTATGTAGCTAGGGTGAACACCAAACGTGATTGGCAGATTTGTGGTCACGTGACGTAAGATAAATGCAATGTATCCCACCGGGTAACAAGTAGCCTGCGTGGCAACAAGTGAAAAATTGTTGCCCGCCCCGACCGGATACGTAGATAAATAAACAAAATGGCGGCACAACTAGCATAATTAGAAATATGATTTCCAAGTTTGTGTTGAAATAACTAGAATGTAAAAGAGAAAAAAATATACAACAGGCAACAGGATATGGTGTTGAAACCGTTTAAGTACGTTCTTTTAATTTTAAACTCGTTTACACTATAGAGTTTTTGTCACGAACTACAATTGTTGTATGAATGTTGTTGAATGTTGATATTTGTTCGTCGCTATATAACAGAACGCTTAATGTCTGTTCCCTCGGGAAATAGTTAGTTTTGCTTTCCCTCAAATCTCAATGTTTCCCTCGACTTCGTCTTGGGAAACATTGAGATTCTCGGGAAAACAAAACAAACTTTTTCCCTCGGGATCAGACATTAAGTGTATAGTATTAGTGATATGCACGCTCGGGCCCAACTGGGCTGCTATAGCTAGCCTATGTATCATAAGGCTAAAGTCCAAGGCTAAATTCTAAGTCTTGATTGTTTATATATTCTATATATATCGTCTATATGACTATCATTTTAAAACACGAACCTCATCCGTACAAGTAAGAAGTCAACGTATTACCTGAATAATCGATTCAATCATGATGAGTGACAACGTCGCCGGATCTTTCAAAGCTGTCGGTAACACAACCGTGAACGTAATTCGTGGAAGGATTTTCTTACATCTTCGCATCTTCTCTATGAGAGAGATTTATGTATACGCTAATTTCATAGAACTTATTCTATACAATTATACAGTTTAGTCGAATATTAAAAAGAGTTCATTGTAATTTGTTATTCAAATTTTGCCACGCATGATTGGAATCAAAACATCTCGTTCACCGACACGGCTCTGCGTGGGTCCCAACAAACAACTGGACGGATCAGATGAATTTCAGAATTTCAAGATGTCAACAAAGTTAATTGGAAGACGAAAGTGAAAAAGAAACCGAGCAAACGATACTCGATACAAAGTTACGACAGATGCCAAGCACAACACGTGCGTTTAAACGCGTGGAGAGCCGATCTCATTACATATTCGCCGCGGATGTGACGCACGCTGACTTTGTGATACTGGCAGTTTACAAACTTATACTTTAGTATTCGAGACAAAAAATACATTATTAAACTTTTAAAAGCACTTCTTTTTCACAACCCTGAAATTTCCTGAAGTAGCCCCCCCTACACAATATCAAATGTTTTAGCTGTTGGCGGGCAAGCCATCATGAACAACTACGGCGTACTAGAATGCTCAAGGGAATACAATTTATAATTTGGATTAATATTCTTGCACTTCTTGGAATTAATATTAGAATCCAAATTATTGAAGTCCACCTTATCACAACCCGCACACCCGATTACCTATATATACATAAACTTACGGTTACAGCTCAACAGCTGGCCTCTGTAGCTCAGTTGGTTAGACCGCTGCACCGGAATCGCAGGGCCGTAGGTTCAATTCCTACCAGAGGACCATGTGCTGCATTTTTCGCAGTCGTTCCTGGTTAGGTCTTAAAATGTATATATTCTCACTTGGATTACAAACTCTAACATTCTAATACAATTTATAGTGCTTATTTGTCTCAGAGTAAAATCCTATTCTTGATGATCAAAACTTGTTACTCGAGCGAAATGATCTGCACGTTAGATCGGCCACGAATGATCAATGATTATTACACTGACCTGAAAGGTCAAGTGTCTTCAATCCCTAAATATCTGGGTTTTTCCTGTGTTTTTTTCGTCGTCGAGAAATCGAGTTTGCGTTAGCGCATCGCAGGCTCAGCTTCCAGTGTTCCAGTTTACTATACAGATCAGTTTTCAAGATGGCGGCCATTCAATGAGTGACTATTTCAGTCTCAAACAACTTATTCATTTGTCAACGAATTTTAGCGCGTTTTTCTGTGGATTTTGGATTTATCCTACTCTGCACTTTCTTGGAAGTTGATTCGTGCAACGTCTCTGGAAATGCAATATCTGGATCGCTGAGTCTTTCGAATTTTATTCGTTTAATACGGAGTCACGGAATGTAAACAATGTTGTCTGCGTTAGCACATCGCATTGTCCGCATGCTCAGAGACCATGTGCATTTATGGATAACGTTTGTATTTGTGAGTAATACTGTGTTTCATTGGGCATTAAAAAACATCTCCTGAGGATCACGCCACGCTTTTAGCCTTTCACCGTTTCACACTTTGCGTTTGCGTTTCACGTTTTGCATTCTTGTCTATTGCACCATAGCACGTATATATGTTGTCATTTTCAGGTCAGTGTGAACGCCTGAGCAGGCGTCTTGTTTTAGTTAAAAGAGGCACGCAAGCTTTCCGGATTGAAAAAAAAAGAGGAATGTTCATCAGAAAAAGAGAAATGTTCATTTTTCAGAAAAAGAGGAATGTTCATCTGAGAGGAATGTTCATCAATGTTAATAATTCCTTGTGATGGGGAGGGCGACGGCCTTGTATTGGCTGTCAAATAGAAACTTACTAACACGCTTCTCACTTCGAAACTGATCATCACGTGTACACGCATAAATGGAACATTTATGCATCACGCAAGCAACAAATTCATGAAAATAGAAACGTACTCGTATTACGATACAATTAACCTCAATTCGTCCTCCAACGCCGATCGATGCCGAAAGATTTAGTGACTAAAATCAGTGTTACAGCAGCTTTTTGTAGTGTAGCTATTATACAAATTGAAATGAAGACTCAGAGATGTCAAAGTCATCAAACTCTGTATTATAATTAGTTGAGCGTTGCAATAGACATATAATTAATTTAGATGGATTCCGTTTATTTTTTGGACACTCTGTATCATAATGTGCTATATTTAGCAAGCAGGAACTTGAAATCAGCAGTAGTACAGAAAGTACCTTAAAAGATTATATTGGCTTAACCGTTAAGCTTATAAGTTACACAAGCTAACCGTCAGTTTAATTTACATAAGAAAACGAAGCCACTTGGAATATTTAAGCGGCGTTTTAATGCCCTTGAATTTACAGATATTGCTTTTTCACTCAGTCTTCACTTTCATATATGTTCTTAAAGTCTTAGACTTAGGTCACGAAAATCCTTCAACATGTTGTGCCTCAGTATTTTAGCTGTGATATTGTTAATCTTTCAAGGTAAGTGTAATGAACATACTTGTTGTACTTACATTCGTTCTTATGGGCTTATATACGGACCACAGTTGGCTTTAGTAATAATATTTATTGCACCTGTAAACTATCCCGTGAACGAAAAGAAATATAAACATACAGTATAAAACACATAATAAATGTTGGGGAATTATCTTCACTCGTCTGAGCTGTTAGCTGATCCCTCTCACTGCATTAATAAATGCCTGTCCAATAATAAGCCCATGGGCTTATACATATACACTGGGCTTATTTTCAGGGGGGAGGCTTATATTCGGAGGTTTACGGGATATTTCGTAATATTATTTCAGTTGACTTTGGTTTGTTTTAACTACGTGACAATAATATGATTCGTTTCCCGACACACATAGAAAATGTTCTGTGTTAGACAGAATAAAATAGTCCAGAAAATGTAGATAGTACAATGGACCACTTGCATTATAGACTAAATTTTGATCTAGAACAAATATTTCATCACAGCTTGAAAGAGCATCACAAAATTGGTAATATTCCGAAGTTTCTTTGCGAAATGTTGTAAAATGCGGAAAAAATAGCCTTGCAAAGTTTTCAATTTTCATCATTTTGTATTAAAACGGGAAATTGATGCCCCAATTACCCGATTGGGCTGTCAATTTCCCGTGCGTAATACAAAATGATTGAAAAACGGCAAACTTCGCAAGACTATATTATCCACATTTTACAACATTTCGCAACGACTTTTTTACAACTTTGGAATATTACTAATTTTGTGATGCTCTTTCAAGCTGTGATGAAATTTTTGTCTAGATCAATATTTAGTCTATAATGCAAATGGTCCATTGTCTGGTGTTAAACACCATCAAATATACTTGCATGTAACATTATATCATTCATGCAGGAAATCAAAATGTACTCTCAGTAGATTGGTATGTCGACACTCAGCACGGCAGCAATGTCAATAATTGTGGTAACTGGACTACGCCATGTCGAACTGTGCGATATGCAGTGAAGATGTCCAATGATGGAGATCGAATTTATATTAATTATACACAAGGAAGACCTTATATGGAATGCGAAAATGTAACACAACCAACATGCTCTATCGTGTTGAATAAGACGATTTCATTTTACGGGATAAATGGACGACCGATAATAAAATGCAAAAAAAGTTGCAAACTTTTTGTAATAAAAAACTCGAAATTGAACACAATCAAAGTCTCATTCTATAATTTGGTATTAAGATCGACAGATACTGTGGCAGAATGCAAGGAGGCAACCGGATTTGAGCTCGTATTAGAGAATACTACGTTTGCAGATAACTTTATGGGCATACGCAGTAGAAGTTCTGAAAACTGCTTCATTAATATAAACAATTCAACTTTTCAAGAAAAAGCGGGTTGGGCTATTTGGTTAAGATGCACTAACCTAACAGCCCATATAACAAACAGCGTGTTTAAAAGGAGTCCGATTTTGCTCCAAACTATTTACAACAAGTCGTATAAAAATCATTGTCAAGTAGTGGAGGTGTTTGTTCGTAACAGCATTTTTGATGGGGAGCACAGCACAGTCCCTGCGGATTTATTTGCAATAAAACCATACGCAGTTATACTTAATATCTCAATATGGAAATCGGTATTTACCAATCATCTGGGAATGACAAAGAAGAAGAAGCTATTTTCATCACTGTTAATAAGCGATCATGACCCAAAGAAACGTAAAGGAACATACGTATCTTTAAGGAATATCAGGGTAGAAAACAACTTGAATAAACTGCCTGCAGTTACTTTTGTGACAATATCCAACACACATGCTCCTTTCAAGGCAGAAATACTTAACAGTATTTTTAGGAACAATTCTGCCGCTCTGGTTGTCCGAACCTCCAACTTGAATCCTACGAAAGTGTCCGGCAAAAGAACGGTAATAATTTACAACAATACGTTTGCGGAGAACTTCAATGGACAAAATTCACAAAATTCTGTGCCAGCGATATCTTTCAGTGGAGGCAAATACAAAGTGACGTCATGTCATTTCCATGACAACAAGGCCGGAAAAAGTCCGTTTTCTGCTGTTGTCGCCGTGTCTGAACTGTCGGACGTCGAATTTCGCGAGTGCTACTTTGAAAACCGCCAAGCAGTTTCGTCCGCGGCACAGTTTTATGCGAGAGGGCACTCTGCTGTCTTATTCAAAGGGAAAAATATATTCAATATAATGGATTTGAATACGGGACAAGCGGTTTTTCTGCGCATACCTTTCCATGAACATAGAGGACTTAATATTTGGAATAATTTCGAAATCCTATGTCCCCAAGGGTATGTGTTAAATTCTCAAAAAACCTGTGAAGTTTATGAAAACACCATATATTGTACCTATATTTACATAACTTGTACGAAGTGTCCCGCGAAAACGTATGCTCTAAAACGAGCGAAATTCATTTACAACACAAGCAATAATATCGAATGTATGCAATGTCCTAGGGGTGGGAACTGCATCAGTGGATTAGTGAAGGCCAAGCCGAATTTCTGGGGGTTCAAAACTAACACCTCAATAACCTTTGCGCAATGTCCGCCGGGATATTGCTGTGACTCCAATGATTGCGTCAGCTATAATAGTTGCTATGGAAACAGAACTGGAACGCTCTGTGGACGGTGTTCGGAAGGAATGTCAGACAGCCTGTTTAGTTCGCAATGTACTCCAAATACAGAATGCTTGGGATCGTTATTTATTCCTAGCGCACTCGCGATGTTGCTTCTATACCTAATCTTCTTTCTCTACCACGAGGAAATTGTTGACATTGTCAAAAAAGGTCTTTTTGGCAGTTTGAGAATTTTTAAGACACGGAGACAAACTGATAGAAACGTAAGCAGTATACGAATGCAAAGCAGCGGATTACTTAAAGTGATCTTCTATTACTACCAAGTTGTACGGTTACTTCAGAGCACAGTGGGACCTCAAAATAGAAATGAAATTATTGCTAAGCTTGAGGACATTAGTGGAAGAGTCTTGAATATGGTTTTAGTCGATGTTCCATCATTTAGTTGCCCTGTCCAAAATCTTCAGCCTGTTCAGAAAGCTGCCATCCTGCATTCTGTGGGATACTGTTTGTTAGTTTTACTGGGAATCCTTTATCTTGTAATAAATGTGGTTCAGATACTGCTAAAACGTGTAAAACCGGTTTGCAACGAGAAGAGGTCTTTGGTAATGGGTCAGACCCAACTGTGGCCATCAAAGTTCAAAGCACGTATCGCCTCGGCCTTTACCTACATCTCATTATTAATGTACGCTTCTTCGACTCAACTCTGTCTCTCTCTTCTTCACTGTGTACCAGTTAGTGACAACCAAGTTTTATTTCTTGATGGTAATATCAAATGTTACCAAACATTTCAATATTTTCTTCTTGCTTATGTGGTGTCATCCGTGTTACCATTTTGTCTTGTGCCTGTGCTTGGTGCGTATCTTTTAAAGATGGATCGTATTTCTGTGGCGCAGTTTTGCATCGCATGTATATTTCCACTGCCATTTTGTTGCCTTTGGGCATACTTGCTGGTCAGAGATTATCGCTTTCATAAAAGAACTAGCAATGATACAATGGAATACAGCAGAGTCATTAGTGGAAATCACGAAGACGGTTGCTTGGAAGATCAGCAGAATGGTTGTCATGCAACATGCTTAAGTGATAAATGCGAGGAGACCCGTGCTACACAACGTTGCCTGGAGACACGTCAGCAAAACTGTTGCTTGGCAACAATACAAGGATCGGAAGAAACTAGCCTAACATCCGAAAGAAGTGAAAGCACAGCCAACGAGGTCTCTGAACAACATGTATTAAAGACAGCCATTCTTCGCGTCCTCCTGGGTCCTTTTAGACCTCACAAAGCATTCCTATGTTTTGGCGACTCTATTCTTCCATGGGAAGGCTATTTAATATTCCGAAGACTAGCACTGCTTCTTGTATTGACTTTTGTCCACGACAACAGATTCAAAATGATGTTAACGTTAACACTATGTGTTGCCATTCTCACATCTCACGTGTACATTAAACCTTTCACCCGACCACGTGACAACGCGATTGAGGCACTTTCACTTTCTACTTTGACCGTTCTTTGTGGGTTTACTTTGATTAAAAATCTTTATTATGGTGAGGATATTTCTTCGATGTCAGGTAATTTGAATGTAATCAATGTTTTTAACAAGTTGGAAAATTTTGTAGTAGTTGCTCCATTGGTGATCTTAGTGTTTATCGTAATATTGTCCGTATTTGGAAGGTTGTTGTTGTTAATACGAAAGTGCCTAAGATTCTGTGGCAAGTGAACGTAATTGCGCGCCTTTTGATAGTTAATTGGTAAACGAAAGCGTAAAGATCTAGTAAGGAACATCCAATTCTAGTAATATAATTGACCGTCTCGAAAACTAGCCGTCATAATTTTGCATTATTGTAGATGTTATGCATTATAGCAGGCTAATAATATACACAAAAATATTACTCGACTGTGATTGGTTGATTTCAGTGCAGTTATAGTCTCAAACAGCAGTGCAAAATTCTGTAACAGTGCAAAAATTTGTAAAAAATTGATCTGATTGGTGGAAAAAACAATGGCATCTAAAATCAACCAATCAGCTTAAAGCAGTCATCAAGTAGCGGTCACAAATTGCAAAACAAACATGGCGGTCGCGCAATAGAAGTAAAAGGTGAGGTGGGTGGAAAAATGGCATTTATCTCTTTTCAAAATGGAAACATATTTGAGTGAAACTTTCAAGCCGTTAGCGTTTTATAATGTGATGTAACAAAACTACTACAATTGTCTGGAACATTTTTGTGTATATTATTATTCCGTAATAGGATGGTTTCTCGTGAAATTTGAATAAAACAAGCACTCATGAGTTTTTCAAAGACCTCAAATATTATCTCATACCTAACGTATTAGCGTCTTTCCTATTGGCTACGAGGTTCGATCTCAAACCCACCTGCTAACGTATGTTTCGGAAGGGGGGGGGGGGGTTCGAGATCGATGTTTTCGGCGGCGGCCATTAGCGAGCTTAAGATCTACAACGCGAACTTACGACGCGGACGTCGCATTAAACAAGTTTTATTTTAAAACGATGGCAAATACCATTAAAATATTTGTATCACAGTAAATAAAATGAAATTATACTGGAAAAAATGTACAACATAACAGAGGCTAGCAATATATTAAGAAGATATTTTTTATCATAAGTTTTTACGACTTCTATGACGACGAATCTTTGCAAATATCACGTCGTCTCGGATGGTAGTTTTGGCGGGAAAATGTGCATTCGTAACAATAGTCTATAAAGCCTGGTTTCTATCATTTCATATGGCTCTTAACGTGTCATCACAGTGTCACAAATCTGAAAGAAATAAACTCTGACAACTCTGACTAGGCTTACACGCGAAAACTAGGCTTCGGTAAGCACGTCCGCGTCACAAATTCGCGTTGGAGATCTTAAGCTCCCTATTAAGCGATTTGAACAAATTTCAGACGAAGATTTAAATAAAAAATAAATTAATTGTTTTCAATTGTTTAGTTATAATCATTATTTTTTTATTTTGTTTGAAGATGGAATATTCTTTATTCTAACATGGAAGAGAAGAAAGATGGCCGCCGAAATTTGTTCGGCACGGTTTTATATAAATCTTGGCAATGTTTTCGCAGAATGTGTGCATTTTCTCTTTTCAAGAATAAGAGAAAATTGTAGAGAATTTTTGAGCTTCAATTTAAGCCTAAGTTTGTTTGTTTGCATAGTATGTTGGCGGCTAAAATGTTTGTTATCCAAACAAGAAATTATATCGACTAAAATGCCTAAATTCTTCAGCCGGTACTTTTTACCGAAATGGCATGTGATAAAAGCCAAACATACTTGCAGGTACATACATACTCGGACTCGTGCTATTTTGAGGTCTTTGCAAAACTCACCCGTGCATGTTATATCCAAATTGCACCCGAAACAATACTATTACCTATACTAATAGTCTAATAGTAACAAACAATTTTTTAGCAGTTGGCGCCGTATGACATAACAATGCTGAGCAGAACTGGATAAAATAATTTGGTCCAAGTTAACAAAAGATGAATATCAATTCGGTAAATTCATGTCAAATATAAATCAACTTCAGAAGTATAACTAGATAACATTTCTTTTAACACGTTAATTTTGGTGTTGTGTTTGCAGTTTATAACAATTTCATTCTAATTTTACTTAAATGTTAATTTTTTGTACTTACATTTCCATTGAAAGTTACAACATTTACTGATTCGCTGTGTTCACTGCCAGTTTTCAAATCATCTTGTTTATCCGTTGTTTGACGTACCCTCTGTCAGTGATTCTTCCACTTGGCATTTTACAGTACTACCAGCATTCAAATTTTCTAAATCTGTTTGATAAATGAATTCTGTTTTAATACTAGTCTCATTGTGGATACTCTTTTGTTCTACGAAAGGAAAAATTAATTTCCGTACGTTTTGTTTTTTTTTTAAAAATATTCAACAATTATTCGCCGAAGGCGAGGTGATTATCGGTGAATAAAAACCGAGACGAAGTCGAGGTTTTTATTCACGATAATCACCGAGCCTGAGGTGAATAATTGTTTTAGTATAATTTCATAGGTGATTATTTAGAAAATAAAAAATACACATTTCTTCGTCATTTAATTGACAAAACGGCTTCGGCCGCCATTTTGAAAATCGCTTAGGTGATTATCGCGTAATAATCACCTCAACAGCAGCCAATCAGCGTGGAGAATTTTCAATAATCACCTATGTAATTATACTAATTACCATTAATTGTGATTATTATACATTGTAGTTGGTAAAAGCAATTTGATTGGCTAAGAGCTTACAGTTAAATCGCGCAATCACGCAACCTACACAAAATTCAGTTATCTGCCAGCAGATAACTGAGTTATCTGCAAATGAGCCTGCGATGATTAGCAAGCGGTATCTATTTAACACAAACAAAGGAAAACTAGCAAAGCAAAATTTTGAACAAACGTAGAAAAAATGTGAATATGGATAGGTTTTCATAAATAAAAGTTTTTTTCATGCGTCAATACTATGTTTATTATTCTTTAAATGTATAATAAAACAATTATTGAATTCGGTTTTTGCGATATGCAAAATTATGAAGGTCTCCGTAAGCGTTATAACGCTTACCTCGACTTTGATAATTCCGCATATCACAAAAACCTCACCCAATAATTGTTAAATATCAAACATGATGGTTTTTACCAATTTCCCATCTATAATAACCAAAAATGGTAAGCATTCAATTTTTTCATTGGTAGTAAGACATAGTAAATCTTTAAAAAAACATTCAAAACCCCATGAATGGAAACTCAAAGATTTGAAATCCTGTGTCAGGGGTCGGTTGTACGAAAAACGCGTATCCACCAAGCTTTCTAAGATTGGCCGTCGACTGCCATAACCCATGTACATGTCTGAATATAATTTCCCTCAGTCACATGCGAGAAGAATGCAACCAAAGCCACACTCTAACAAGAATAGCAGCAAAATTTCCTTCAGAAGTTCGATTTGTTTCCCCTTGTTAAATTAAAGTGCCTATGTCATGATTTGTGTAATTTATTATTTGTAATCATTGGTATATTTTATGAAGAAATGCAATATATCTTTAAAAGAAAATATTCCATTGTCACAGGATTATCTGGCCTCAAAGTTACCGGATTTGACATCAAACCGAGAATTTTTTTTTCTAGCGTAAAAAAATCCCGATTTGATGTCATATCCGGTAACTTTGAGGGCTGATAATCCTGCGAGATTGTATATTTTCTTATAAAGATATATTGCATTTCTTCATAAAATGCACCAAAAATAAAAAATATTTAAAATCCCAAATCATGACATAGGCACTTTAACACTGGGGGTATGAAGTCTGGTTTGCACTATCAAAGTTTCTGTGATTACGGTAGGAATTTTGCATAGGTAAATTCTACGTTTTGAAAGGAGTCAGTTCCTTCAAACGTTTCTTACAAATCCTTCGGAACTTAGAATTTGCCTATGCAAAATTCCTACTGTGATCAGAGAAACTTTGATAGTGCCGAAACCAGCCTTCGGTGATGACCTTTACTGGACTTCTATAGAGAGCCGTGAAGGACTGATGCAAGGTAAAGTTTAATACTCACATACAATATTTTGACAAGTCATCTTGGGAAAATTATCGCATTTCCTGTCCTCACTTTCGAAAACTTCTTTTGATATATCATTATTTATTTCCTCTTTCTCGACTTCATTTCTATCCGTTGAATTTCTTTCCGTGGCTGGCCTTCCCATTCTTGTCCCGCTCACATAGCTTACGGCAAATCAAATGTTTTCCTTTAGAAAAAACGAAATAAAATAAAATTAGTAAAATAAACCTGACAAAGAAGTAAAGCAAATAGCCTGTAAAGCTTACAAGCTTATCAATACAGACCAATCGAGGAACCAACTGTCAAACCAACCAATCAACCATTACTGACCTGTCCAACCAACCGACTAGCCAACCAACCAATCGACTAACCGACAGACTAACCGACAGACCAACCGACCGACCAATCAACCGACCGGACCAACCGATCGACACCCACCTTTCAGAATCCTGCATGTGCTCTTTTCTTCATTGCCCAAAGTCGTTTTGCAGCGTTTTTTTTTAGAATCATCCTCAGAGATACAAAAAACCAGTTTCATATCTCTGAGGATGGTTCTGAAATAGAATTGAAACACTGCGCGTCCTCTAAGACAAGCGTTAAATCGTCACGAAAATATTTCGTGCACTTAAATTGGATAAGACTCGCTACCAATATATTCCCGTTGACTCGATAGCTTTAAACGTCGCTACTGTGAAAATTGAGGATTCTTTATTTATATAAGTATTTATTGGTCTTTTTTAGCAAAAAGGTATCTTAGAATATTTACAATTGAAGTTTTTTTGTATAGATAGAAACTTCGAGCAGAAGATTACATAAAATTTTCAGGCTTAACAAGAAGCAGCTGCGGCACAGAATAAAGATCCACACAGAAGGGCCACTTACGTCGGAAGCTTTGCGCATGTCGCATGTTAGCCGCCATTTTCCTAGCCAGTCAATGACATTTTCTGGCCAATAAACACGCTGTACATTGCTGGCTGCTCCGCCATAAAAACCGAGGACACGTTGCACCGCTGAGTGGCCCTTCTGTTACTGATCTTTATTCTGTGGCTGCGCCCTGCGATTCCGGTGCATTGCTCCAACCAACTGAGCTACAGAGTCCAGTTATCGAGCTCTAACCACAAGTTCTTGTAACCCTTCAACTGCTATAGTTCTATCGAAGGAGATGCCCCAAACATTTATATTTACCCACTTCTTGTAAAATTCATGAGAATAATTAATAAGGCTACAAACAAATCATGACGCGGTATTTGGGTCACATGTGAACGCACAAGTGTGAATGAATCGCAGTAAAGATCAGAAAGGCATGTTAGAGGGATGAATCCTAATTCAGAAGCATGAGATTGTCCCCATGGGTAGTGGGTACAAGTCATTAATTAAAATATGAGAAGCTGATCGTTATGGGCATTAAACAATGGCTCGCACTGCATGCCCGCCATTGTAAATGACCATAAAGATCAACTTCTCATATTTTAACTAGTATACTTAGAAATTACCAGTTCTTACAGATTTTGTATGTATACATATGATACATATACTTGAATGCTTAACATACTTGAATGTACAACTGAGGTACATTCGCGTTTAAATAAACCTGTAAATCAAAAGATTTGGAAAATGGGAGATTTTAATACGTAGTTACAAGTGTTTGTTTAATTGAACCACTACCTGTTGTGGTGGCGTAGGTTGTATATACTATAAGTGAAGTGCAAATCATTTCAAATATCCGATAATTAAATTGTATTATGTTATGGTATACCCGTAGTTGCATGAGCTAGGTCTGACCTGACCATGCAGCCAATTAATGTCATGCCAATGCATGGTTCCACCTAAACAATGCATTGAAAGTGTTTCTTGACTTCCTTCCAACGTATCTTTCGGATGATCTCGAAAACTTCAAAAAGGGGCTTGCAGGATAATTTTTCCTGAACATCGGTATGAAGATGCACTTTATAACGAAGTAGGTCTTATGTCATTGTTTGACCGAAGACAAAACTCCTGACCGCTAAACTTTTGAAAAACATTGTTAAGATCCACAAACTAAATTTCCCAATGCATGGAGTTGAGCAAATCCCACAAACAACTTTTTTAACGTCAAAAAGTCCAACGAATTTGGCTGGGATTAGAAGAACAGATAAAATCCGATATAATGGATTATATATACAGGGTGTCTCAAAAAAACCCAAAATCATTGAAATTGACGTATTGTTCGATATTCAATGCCCTAGCACTAAGTTAATCCCACGAGTGCATAAAAGATTGACATAACTGCTATAATGAATGGTAATACTCAGCGTAAACTTGTTATGTTAGGCATAAAGTACTAAACCCACGAATGCATATTACGCATATTACAATTTACGAAGCATTTTTAAATTCCCATGAGCAAACAAACGTTCACTTTACAAAGATATTTTAATTTTTTAAAACAAATTAATCACCCTGTCAAAATCCTTTGTGTTACGGCATTGAAATTCGAACAATACGTTATTTCAATTATTTTGGGGTTTTTTTGAGACACCCTGTATAGGTCGCATGAATGGGTTGCATGCGACAGTTTTAAGCAGAGATTGTGTATAGTGTAAATCATCGGCCTTTAGTGTATAATCATGTAAGCCCTGTTTTATACGTCGAATTTCGGTCGCGTCGAATGCAACTCAAACAATAGATAATGAAGCTTAATGAGGTTTACCATCTCATTATCTATTGTCTTCATTGCATTCGACACGACCAAAATTCGACGTATAAAACAGGCCTAAGTTCATCAACTATGATATTAAAATCACGGGAAAACATTTTGAATCGCTTTTTTACCCAAAATCTAAACGGCTTGTGGGACATAGCAACCGTAACTATACGTATATACTGTAGGCAGTGTCGTACAGGCAGTATCGTACAGGCAGTATCAATTGCAGTCTACGTTAATATACATGGTATAACACCGCTATTTCGAACAGGCACTTATATATAAGCATGGTTCACACTAGCAAGTTTTGTCGGCGATTTTGTGTTTCTGAGGGTTGCAAATGAGTGAACTCGCATACAAAAGTATAGAGCATAGATATCCAAAAAACACTAGATAGCGCATCTCTTTTAGTAAAATTGAAGCCAAAAATAATCCAGCGGTTGCCCCCATGTTGGAGTTTCCCACTCGCTAACAAACGCTTAAAAAACAACAATAACTTTCATCATTTGAATAGTTTGAAAATGAATTGGAATAGGTTTAACTTAATGTTTAAGTTCCCTGTTTAAGAAATAGAAAACATACGAGTCTTCTCATTTCATGGGAATATCCTGAGTCTGCAATCACAGCTTCAATTTTTGAATTACAGAATAATTAGATGCACTATCTAGTGTATGTAAGATATCTATGGTATATAGAGTCACTTTTCAGAAGTAAACAATTCTAAGTCTTTTGCATGTCATTCAATCGATAACATTTGCCAGAAGTAGAAAAATCGCCGAAAAAGTCGCATGCTTAAGGATTACCAAACTGGACAGTTATGAAGTTGAGAAAGCTTCGGATTGATAGGGATACAACTACCTGAAAATACAAGGAGAACTTCGACGTTTCGAGCGAAGGCGCTCCGTCGGAGGCTCTTCCCAACAAATTAAAGGTCCTTCGCTCGAAACGTCTGACAAAGTTCTCCTTGTATTTTTCGGATAATAATTGTTTCGATACTCTATCAATCAGAAGCTTTCTCATTATATTGGGACTACCTACACTGCATGGCACAGACCGTATAAGATTATGAAGTTGTCCAATGCGCCATATATACCAGCTTATAGTTCCAACATCACATACGATAGATTTAATCATAACATATATAAACATATATCGAAGTAACTAGACCAAGTTCCGCCATACACCTACTGGAACCGACTTTAACTCGTAGCTCAGTTGGTAGAGCATCAATTGGACAAGCAGACCAAAGGTTATCAGGTTCGATTCTCACCGCAGAGCGAATTTTTCAGCTTGCCCGGTGTGCACGAGACACTCAGGCTATGTTTATGCTATAACCGGATAGCTCTCCGTAGCGGCGCGAAAAAGCACCTACCCGATACGGAATGTACAACTTTCAGAAGCTGAGCGAAATAATATTTATCTGTTGAATAATTCCTCTGAAAACAGCGTTCCTAAATTAACGTACTGTACGTAGCCTCAGAGTAACAGCATATTTAGTCACATTTACCTGAGTTTCGACATCACAGAATCATTAGATTTAACCACATCGATGTTTCGTTGGTGTTCCTTGATTCCCATTTTACATCTCTGAACTTAGGTCCGTCGGATAACGTCCATTTCTCTCAAAAAAATCATCAGTATTAAATTGAAACGTCTAAAACACGCCTAATGGTCGACTTCAATAGTTTCTTTTGTTAAAATTTGAAAAGAACGATTAGCTATGGGTGTCCCAAAAAAAACGAAAACTATTGAAATCACCAATAACAATTTAATTGTCAGAATTTGAATGCCTTAGCGCTCTGTTGGTTCCCACGAGTGCATAAATGATTGACATAAGTAAATTTTATGCATAAAGAAACTGTTTAAGAAGCTGTTTTTAATTCCCAGGGGCAGAAAATCGCGCGCACTTTACCAGGAGATATTCCTAACTAAATTCTAATACATGCACCTTGTCAATATTTTACGCATCATTACGTCCAGCTGTTTGGTAGGGCATTCAAATTTAACAATAAGTGATTTCAATAGTTTTCGTTTTTTTTGGGTACAGGGTGTCCCAAAAAACCATTGAAATAACGTATTGTTAAAATTTGAATGCCCTAGCACTAAGCTGAACGCAAAGATGCATAAAATATTGACAAGGGTGCATATATTAAACATTGACTTATTAAGAAATTAAAATATCTTTGTAAAGCGCACGATTTTCTGCTCTTGGGAATTTAAAACAGCTTCTTAAACGGTTTCTTTATGCACAAAATTTACTTACATGCATCAAGCTTTGATGCACGTGTGGGTGCAGCAGAGTGCTGAGGCATTCAAATTCGAACGATACGTTATTTCAATAGTTTTCGTTTTTTGGGACACACTGTACACTGTACAGTATGCTGAACGACACCATAAACTTTTAAATAACTTCCAATGGATAAAATTCGATTCTATTGTGTTTACGCACTCATGGGTTAATTATAGGATTCATGCATTCAAATTATAACATTAAATTCTAAAGGTGAATTACGAAAACGATCAGCGTGAACGTAGCCTATTTAAGCAACCACACATGCCGATTACTCGATTGTGATTGGATGGAGCTATTGTTATGGTAAATAAAATATGCCTCAATTTCTTGTTGTGGAAAAATCGTTAGCTTTAAAAAGGGGTTGACCTGAGGCGAATTGCGCCAGACATACCACACCCTTCAAAGAAGCAAGCAAGAGAACAGCAAGAATGGTGGATTTATCCGAAGGCAAAACTGTCCTTCTACTTTGCTTGATTTTTCTTGCGGTCCAAACTTCAGGCACTCGACCAGAAGGTATATATAGGTTGGTTGCCCAACCGCTTTGGTATAATAAAAAGAATAAAATCATAAAACACTGCCATCGGTATACATATCGCTTATGCAGTGATCAACTATTTTATTCGAATATATATCTTGTATAATCTTGAATCTAATGGCAATTGTGGTGTATGTAGGTGAACGTATCTAAGATGGTGATCTCTGAGTGTGCTCACATCGGGCGAGCTGCAAAGTGTGCGGCTTGACCACGGTGGGAATCGATCCCACGACCTTTGGCTTGCCAGTCCAATGCTTTACCAACTGAGCTACGGGGTCAAGTCGATTCGAGTGCGTGATATTTCAGAACTTGGTCAATAGTTCCTTCGATATCTGTATACATATATTTTTTATATATTTGATGATTGACTTAACTATAATGTCTGTGATGTTCTAACTCAGTTGGTAGAGCATTGGACTAGCAAACCAAAGGTCTCGAGTTCGATTCCAGCTGTGGTCAAGCAATTTCTTCACTATACGTATATTAACTGGCAAAAGTACATTATTTTTACATTAACGTTTAGAATGTTCATATCGCTTATAATCATCTTTATGGGCCCTAATAAATTCAAAGCACGTAGTGATTATTCGTTTTATGCATCGTGTATTTGTGTATGCATTTGTGCTAAGGAGATTTTTTTTATGTTAGGTAACACGCGCTCAAAACTATAATGACTACAATATACCTGCATTCACTTGGGGGTTATGATCATACATTCAAAAATTTTTTTTCGAATGTTTCTCAATCGGCAAACAAACGTAAAAAGTATATTTCGTGCTTTATCTGCAAAAATAATGCTAAAAAGAAGAGATTTTAGATCGTACGCCAAAGAGAAAATAATGTCTGAAGTTCAGTAAGTTTTGCTAAAATTGCTACTTGTAAATATGCATGGCGTCACTCTAGAAGCATTCATTGATAATATTTTAAACTCTCTGCTTTTAAACTTAACTATAGAACGAGAGGACTTATTCGAAGGAGATTTGAACATCCCAGCACTAGCAGAAGCATCGCGAGACGACGTGGAATTCGGAATGGTTCTTGCAGCCAGAAGGTTTGGACGATGGCCAAATGGTGTAATGACTTACGTCATTTCATCTGCGATAGGTCAGTATGAAAAAAAATATTATCCGGTTGAGTAATTTTTTTCGCCTTATATTGAGAGTAGATGAATGGATGTCACAGTATTAGTTTGGTACCACCCTCGGGTATAAAAATAATATATGGCCCTCGATCAAAACTACATTTTCTATTATTACTAATTTCCAAACCATGTCTAATACAGGTTCATCCAACAGACAAAAAATTTTTGCTGCAATGGCGGAATGGAGAGCTAAGACGTGCCTCAAATTTGTACAACGAACAAGCCAAAAAGACTACGTAGAATTTACCAAACAAAACAGTGGGTAGGTTTAGACAGCATTTTTACTTCATGTAAAACGATCTGGCAATACTGCCAAAAACGACTGCAAGACTATACCGGTGTTTTCATCCTGATTTGTTTCAGATGTTGGTCAAACGGTATTGGACGTAATGGCCATGGGAAACAACAGATCAATTTGGCCAACGGTTGTTGGGGACATGGCACCATTATACACGAAATTGGTAAGGCATTGTTACAGGGTGGGGGATATACTACCCAAACCGGATGTCATGCTATATTTTAACAGAGAAAAAATTGTTTCAGTGCACTGAGAATCTTAATACTATTGGGACTAAAACATAAAACTAATCAATGGTCTGATCCCAAGATAAATACTGATGCCAAGAAAGGGCACCACTTGGGGGGAGGGGGGCACTATATCAAGGGGATCCATGCTACGCCAGAAAATTTTCCAGAAAATTCATGCTACGCCAGAAATTGATCATGCAGGTTTCTCGGTTTGGCTAAAAACGCATTTGCCATACAACATTTGTTACATCATTCTATAGTCTATACATTTATATAAAGTATTTTTGTTAATTATTCCAGGTCATGCTCTGGGATTTTGGCATGAACAGAGTCGACCAGATCGCGATAAGTATATTTCAATCAAAACGGAAAATATCAGAAAAGGTTTGTATTAAATTCTCCACATAAAAGATGAACCAGTCGGCCAATATTATTCAGTTTTACAGGTTCACGTTCACAAACATAATTGGGTTAGAATTTCATGTACGTTTATACACAACCTCCACAATAATTGCTCGTTAGCTGTGTAGCAAAGCGGTCACATGAGCGAATAAAAATCAAGCTATATTTTTACAATTAAAAATGACCTACCTTTCATTTGCAGGCATGGAAGGACAGTTCAGGAAGTATTCTCATGGACAGATTGATTCTCTGGGCGTGGTCTATGATTACGACAGTGTTATGCACTATCCACGACGGGCATTCTCCAAAAATGGTCGGGACACCATTGTACCAAAGCAGGCTGGAGCTGTAAGTTTCCAATAAAATACGAATCACGATGCAAAGAAATAAATGTATTGTTGACACAATATGTTATAGTTAACTAAGACCGAAGTTCTATATCTCTCGCTGGCTTAGTATGCAATTGATTGGTTAATCGGACATATGGCACATATCTAATTGGTAAAGTGGTCCCTGAATGGTAGTGGAAGTGAAATCTAAACCTCTCTAATATTAGTCATCAGACAGTATAACAGTCGTTAACCCGGACAAAATTTTCTGTTGTTAGACAAACGAATGTTGTCTATTGTTACTTAAACAGAATTAAAATTTCTTTCGCTATATATCGGTATAGTGAGAATTAGGAGCAAAAGAAATAACTTGAGCTAATCTCCTAAAACAAACTTCTCTTTTCTTTAACTTGTGTCTCTCAACCGATTGGAAGAGAAACTGTCTCCTCGAAACTTTAACTCGGAACTTTAACTCGGAAGTTCCACACCATAACAAGCCCCTTTCCTAAATCAGTTGGGCGTTGCCCCCTGCTATGTCGACTGTTTCAAACCCCTATCAAAGGACACCCTCTTTAATTAAGCGGGCACATTGGTGAGATCCGGAAGCTGTTCGCTTAACAGGTGTTCGACTGTACATGATCTTTCTACGAAATAGATTAGATTCTCACTGCTTTTTCTTCACTTAATTTCTAGAAAATTGGCCAACGTTCTCGACTTAGCGGAAAAGATGCATTACAAGCGAACTTGATGTACAAATGCCAATCCACAACCGTATCCCCACAGAAAACGACCACGCCTTCACAGAAAAAAAACATGGCACCCGAAGGTAGGTGGGTTTAGGTGGATTTGGAGTCGTAACATTTATATGACTTTTTACAGGGGGAAGCTGTTAAGATTTTTCTCACTTTGAAAAGTAATAATTTTAAAATGTGTATCTTCGATGCACAATTGATCTTCAGTAATGTCCGTTTCTCAATTTGACCAACTTTGGGAAACGAACATGGCTACAAAACAGTGTTTCCTGTTTGCCTACCTTCGGGAAACATGGCTAGGAACTAGGAAGCAATGTTTTTGCAGGAATATTTCCGATTTTATCACCTTCCATGTAAGATGACTATGTAAATCTGATCCAAACTCTTTTCATTACCCATATAGGCTACATTATCCATCTCCAATCGGAAAAGTGTTTTTACCCGCTCGGCGGTAAAGTCCCCGGGGAAAACCACCCAATAGTGCTATCCAAATGCCACAAACAGACCGGCCGTTTCAGAATGTACGAGAATGGTATCATTCAACATGTATTAAGCGGCATGTGCGTACATCCGACTGGAGATTGTTCACCCCCGGAAGATAATACCGAGCTGGTTTTGTCCAAGTCGTGCGATAGCCCTACAAGAAAATTTGTGATCAACCTGGATGGGTTATTAATACACAGCAGTAAAACGTGTGCACGACCAGCATATGAATCCGTAAAAGACGACACAAGAGTTGTGATTCACCGATACTGCACTGCTTCCAAATTTGCTTTTGCATTTGCTGGTAAGTATACTGTATTACACACGTAAAAACGCACAAGTTGTAACAAACCTGCAGCAGACTTGTTCCAACAACTTGTCAACAGGATGTGTTCCCAGCTTGTTGACTTGTTGTTCATAACTTACTGCATAACTAACTAACTCATAACTAACTGCTTGTTGAGCTAAACAGACTTGTTATAAGTTCCTACAACAACTTTTTATCGTCCTGCACTGATTCAACAATTTGTCAACAAGTTGTAAGTGACAACCTTGTAGCAACTTGATAAAATAACAGCATTACTACAAGGTTGTTATCTGTTGCGAACACATCTTGATCTTGTTGACAAGTTGTGAGATTTTTACGTGTGTATCTTAGATGATCCTGTAAAGAATTCATTTTTCTGTTGGTCAAATTTCTTTCGATAACTTCTCGTAAGGAATTTATGGCGAAAGTTATATAAACGTTTCCGTAAAAGGACACATTTAAAAATGAATAAGCTTGACTCTTGCCGGCTCGACGGTTTTCTTAACATTTACAAGTAAAATAGTTGGGCAAAATGAAATTCAATATCGTTCCTCTATGATAATACTTCAGTAAAAACTAAATTATAAACTCTTTTCCATGCGACGACTTTACCGTTGAAAAGGATTTAATAAGAGGAACACGCCAAAAAGATTTTAGGTTTTGAAAAATTTTCATAGCCAATACGAGACATTGAAAAAAAAAGAATCCTAAGAGTCGAAGAGATAGTTAACTACTTATTACGTAAAATCGTTTGGTGTGAAAAGGAATCGTATATTAATATCGTCCTATTGTATATATAGCTTTACCACGAACTAACGGAAACAATCTTGCACTTGGAAAGTCTGCCCGGCAAATTTCAACATACGAAAAGGGAGTCGCGTCGAAGGCTGTGGATGGCGTACGAAATGGAGACTATAATGATGGATTCTGTTCACACACATTGTTCTCAAAGAAACCTTGGTGGAGATTAGACCTCGGTGAACAGGTCAGTTTCAACTAGGGGCGAATTTACCGTGGGAGTGCAGGAGGGGGGGGGGTGCGCACCCCACCTAGTGTCTATAGCTCTCCTCCTAAAGAAGTCCAGCACCACCCTAAAACAATCTGCTTGACCATACATTTTCTGCTTTTCGAATAGCCATTAGCGGAACGTCTACTGTTAGCACGTGTTGATTTCTTGAAACGATTTAATTGATTTGTGCGATCATGAAAAAATATTTAGAATGCTTTAGTTAAATATCATAGTTAATAAAACCTGCATGTCGAGGTTGTTATACAGCCATATTTTCGGATACACTGTACTTAGTAAAAACAAATTGGTTAAAATGACCAAAAAAAATTGGTTGTTTGAATGCGTCTGAGACAACCAGTTTAAATTGGTCGTTTTAACCAAAAAAGTAATTGGTCAAATTGACCAATTATTTAATTGGTCAAATTGACCAATTATTTATTGGTTAAAACAACCGGAAATAATTGGTTGTTTTGATCAATAAATAAATGGTCAATTTGACCAATTAATTATTTGGTTAAAAAGACCAATTTAAACTGGTTGTCTCAGACGCATTCAAACGACCAATTTTTTTTGGTCATTTTAACCAATTTCAAATGACCAAATTAAAATTGGTAAAACATTTAAATTGGTTAAAATGATCAAAATTGCATTCCATTTCGCCATTAAACCATTCAAAACGTGCTTGAAAAACAATAATTTATTAACAAATAAATATTAAGATTAAAATACAAAATCAATATACAGTATTAGGCCGTGAGATGAGGGTCGAAAATATGCTTAGAAAACAGATTCCGTAGCACCCCTCGTGTAACTACATAATTTTTACATGAATGGATAGATTAGAACTTACTTAGTTAGAATCCACTTCCCCCCAAGCGAAATAGTTGCACAAATTGAAGTACAACCACTCCAAAGTTCATGCTTCGTCGTATTTCGAAATCCATGAACCGCCATTGTTGTGTTGCAAATACGCATGCGCGTGACCACAAAACACTTAATGCGCACGCGCAGATAACAAAAACTGATCTCAATCCAGAACTGGAGAAACCTGGACAAGAAAAAAATTATGAAATGTGCAAAAGAAGGGCTGAACTGAAACAAGATGACGTCGGAGTGTTTTAAAAATATATGATATTTTTATGTTTTGTGCATTTTAATGGTTTTTTCCAAACATTCTGAGCAATTTACCGTGTCGAGCCCTGGCCAGGAACACTTCCAAGCCAACATTACAATAACAACTTATTCAAATTTTTTTTTTTAGTTAACTTATTTTATACTACAGCAATTGCATGACGTTTGCAAGCGAATCTGTTTTCAGGCTTTAAATATTATCATAATCCTAAACATTCTAGATCACGCATACCGTAATTTCTCTATCATTTTAATAGGGGGGAGGGGTAATTCTAATATGTACAAAGAGTATGTTTGCAAGTTTGATTCTCTTTAAATATGCAACATCGGGTACTGTAAGTATCAGTAAAATATCATAATTAATTAATTATCTTTCAAATACAATACTTTCATGCTTCACGATTTTATACATTAATTAATTGGTTACAGGAAAAAGGTGTGGGGAATAGGGGGGGTTGCTAAATATGAGTTTTACTTGGTGTTCACAATCTTATTTATTTTCTAGATCTTTTCCTGTCAATTTTATTAGTCCAGGGTCGTTGTTTATTATTTCCTTTGTATCTAATCCATTAATGAGAAAGAATGGAGGTTAACTCTAAGCTGACTGGAACTTCATTACGCACTCGGTTTTTGTATCAACCAATTTCGTGTTCAAACAGTCGTGTTATGTTGTTGATCATGCACTTCTTTGTCACGAACGCCTTTTCGCCAATGCAATATATTTGTGCCATAAAAAATTCTCAGTTCATCAGAAAAACAAAGAAGGAAACAGCTTAGTAGGTTGTAGGAGGTATTGTTATGCAACAGCATTGCGTGACGTTTGCAATCTAATTATATTAGAGAGCTTAAGCTTCACATATGACATAGCTTCATTTATGACACCACCGTTCTAACAGAAGGTTCTTCCATTCATGATTTAAATGTGAAACTTAACCTTGTTGCTCAAGATCTCTCAACATGGACTCAACAAAACTGAATGGTGACTAATACATTGAAAACCAAGACCATGCTCATTCATTCTCCCCAACAACTTAAGAATACTTCAGACCATTCTCTATCAGTTACTCTTAATGGCAACATACTTGCACAGGTGAAGCAAGCAAAAGTGTTGGGTTTAACGCTTGACGAGTTTTTAATTTGGACCAAGCATATTGACAACTTGTGTTCAACAATCAATAGTAGACTTGCTTTATTACGCAGGATTAAACCCTTTTTAACTAAGGACTGTGCTCTTCGTTTCTATAACTCCTGTATTAATTCAAGTCTTATCTACTGCTCTGTAACTTGGGGAAACTGCTCAAAAACACTTTTACTTCGCATTCTTCGACTGCAAAAGCGTGCAGCACCTATTATTCTAGACGCTGACTTTTCTACTCCTTCTGTTCTTCTTTTTTCCCAGATTCGAATAATCCCAATTTTTGATCTTGTTAAATTTAGGAAGCTTCTCTTACTAATTAACATTCTTACTAATCCCAGTGCTCCATCTTCATTTAAGCAAATGTTTAAATTCTTATCTTCTATTCGACAACTGGCTCTGACTAGAGCTTGCGCATATGACCTTCAACCCCCCTTCCCGCGTACTGACTCTGGTAAACGAACATTTCTGTACAGTGCTTCCATTCTTTTTAATTGCTTAGATAGCGATTGTAAGCAACTTGCTGCTTCGCCATCTTGCTCTTCATATACTAACGCCAAACAAAAAATTCGTAAAATCTTTCTTAACAAGCTTACCCTTACTAACCATATCGAAGATCTATTTTGTATAAATTGTAAATATTTACTAAATTGTAATTGTATTCATTACTAATTACTTTTTTCTCAAATGTAAATAGTCGTAATCCTTAATACTTTTTATGCCTGTAAATATCAAAATAGTGCGAGGGCCGTATGTTAGATAACTTTTACGGTTATTGCGTTTTCCCTCGTGAAATAAAGTTTCTATTCTATTCTATTCTATTCAACGACAAACGTCAGGCAAAGAAAAAAATTACGCTATAAAGCAATAAAAAGTAAATAGGCTTGTTGTTTTATAACTAGAATGCTTAACTATTCTTGTGCCATATAGAAGAAAATATGACACGCAGAAATCGAACGAACATTATGCCAAGAAAAGTCGGTCTTCGGCTGTTCACGCAAACGCATGAAGCTTAAACTCCCTAATAACTTGCGCATGCGACGCGCACATACCAAGAGAAAGGGAGTTCCCGTCTTATCTAGTTAGCATTAACAGCTTTTACAGATACAGATATTGCACAGCACACTCCCTGTCAGAGTTTTTCAGTGACTGGTTACATACTGTTTTTTCCGCAACACACTGTCCATTCTCACTCAAGTAAATTTAAATATGTCATCCAACAGCATTAAGACGCAAATCGGAACAAGATCAACAGATCACCCAACTCAGACTGAGTAATTTGCTCTTTATCAAAACATCACTTCTCTCCAAAATGTCCAGAAGCGTAGTCAGGACTTTTGGTGAGGGGGGCAGCAAAAACCTAGGTGGGGCCATGTTTCACTTCTTTTTATAGAATAAATTTTCTCAGGGAGCGCCAAAATTTTACCAGGTAGGCGGACCCCCACCCCCGACCCCCAACCTGGCTACGCTTGTAAAAATGTTTTCAGCGAAACCGTCATCGTGCCGTCATCCGCTCTGACTCCAAAAGTTGTCCATCATCATCTGTTTTCCATTGCCATTGATCTTCAAACAATCAGGGTAAATATGTAATCTCACAACATATAGTCGCAAATCGCAACAAAGGCTAACAGATGATTAACACGATGTGGGTAAAAAGATTTCTCTAAATTTGAACTCGGAGAAGTTTTATATGACATATCGCTGCTAAAATTTTCGAAGAGCAGTGATGGTTAGATAAGATCAGGTAATCATCTGTTGTAATAACTTGAACAAGGTGTGGGTCCAGCATAGATCGATGTTGTAGGAATAACACAGTGTAAGTAAAACGTTTCTTTCAACCAGCTGAAAGAAAGATTCCGAGTTCAGATTGAGCGAGAAACCTAATACCCACATCGTGTTAATCATCTGTTGGCCTTTGTTCCGATTTGCGACTTCATGTAGTTAATTAGATAACATGTTTACCCTAATTATTTGAAGATCAAAGGCGATGGAAAACAGAAACGGTCTGTACCAGAGTGGTAGTACCAATGTGAAATTTCTGTGCTGAGTGGTTATATTACTATCTGAAATAAACGAGCAGAAACTCGACGTTCCGAGCGAAGGCTACTAACTCTTGACGAAGGGCCTTTGCTCGAAACGTCGAGTTTCGGCTTGTTTGTTTCAGGTAGTAATATAACCACTCAGCGATGGTGATGATGATAGTGATGATGATGATGATCATGGTGGGTAACTTTTGGATCGAGTCAGAGTACTGATGACGGTTTCACTGAAGACATTTTGGAGAGCAGTGATGTTTTGATAAAGAGCAAATTACTCAGTCTGAGTCAGGTAATTTGTTGGTCTTGTTCCGATTTTCGTCTTAATGCTGTTGGGCAACATATTTAAATTTAATTGAGTGAAATTAATGAATAAAATCGTGAAGCATAAAGTATTGTATTTGAAAGATAATTATGATATTTTAATGAAAATCACAGTACCCGATGTTGCATATTTAAAGGGAATAAAACGTGCAAACCATAGATAACCCCCCCCCCCCTAAAAATTGATAAATAACGATATGCGTGTTCTAGATGTTTACAGGTACGTACGCAGAATTTTTTCACCAGGGGGAAGTATGGCCTATATGCCGAAAAAAGTCCCAAATATTCGAAGAATAATTAATATAATGACATTCTAAAAGCCGTAAATATAGTTTTCTCTAGGTGGGGGGGGGGGCAGTTGCTCCCTGTCTCCCCGCTGTGTTCGGCCCGGAATGTTTATGATTATGATAATATTTAAAGCCTGAAAAACAGATTCGCTTGCGAACGTCATGCAATTGCTGCAGTATAAAATAACATCATATTTTGAATAAGTTATTGTAATGTTGGCTTGGAAGTGTTCCTGGCCAGGGCTCGACACGGTAAATTACTCAGAATGTTTGGAAAAAACCATTAAAATGCACAAAACATAAAAAATATCATATATTTTTAAAACACTCCGACGTCATCTTGTTTCACTTCAGCCCTTCTTTCGCACATTTCATATTTTTTTCTTGTCCAGGTTTCTCCAGTTCTGGATTGAGATCAGTTTTTATCTGCGCGTGCGCATTAAGTGTTTTGTGGTCAAGCGCATGCGCATTTGCAACACAACAATGGCGGTTCACGGATTTCGAAATACGACGAAGCATGAACTTTGGAGAGGTTGTACTTCAATTTGTGCAACTATTTCGCTTGGGGGAAGTGGATTCTAACTAAGTAAGTTCTAATCTATCCATTCATGTAAAAATTATGTAGTTACACGAGGGGTGCTACGGAATTGAACATTTTCGACCCTCATCCGACGGCCTAAAGTTGCAGCAATTTTGTTGCTCGTATTACTCGAGCTTTAAAGCTTGTTTTCCACTAGGCGGAATTTTCCACGTGGAGCGGAATTTCTCTTTGTCCTTTCACAACTACATTGTTTTCAACTAAGCCACCTTAAATCACGCAGAACATTTTTAGCGAACGTTAATGGAAAACGGCCTTAAGAGTGCAGTTAGTTAATAAAAAAATTCAGATCAATCATAGGGTACCCCTGCAGAAATTTCAAACCAATTTTTGCTAACCCCCTAAGGAATTCCACATGTGTCATTTATGGGGTTACTCTGGGTGTCAGAAGTTTTCAGGTTCCCCTAGCTAGGAAACTTTCTGAAGGCTCTTGAACCCAGGGTATTATCAGCTACCTTGCAGAAATTCCAAAATCAAAATTTGAAGACCATTAGGAATTCCACATCAACTTTAATAGTACCCCTGAAGAATTCCACTCACATTAATAATTGGGGTACCCTAAAGAATCTCAAGCCTTTTCATCCCTGAAAAATTCCAAGTTCAAAATGCTTTACCCTTAAAGAATTCCAAGCTCAAAACACTGTACCCTGAAGAATTCCAAACTCAAAACACTGTACCCCGGAAGAATTCCAAACTCAAAATCCTTTACCCCTGAAGAATTCCAAGCTCAAAATACTGTACCCCTGAAGAATTCCAAGCTCAAAACACTGTACCCCTGAAGAATTCCAAGCTCAAAATCCTTTACCCCTTAAGAATTCCAAACTCAAAACACTGTACCCCTTAAGAATTCCAAACTCAAAACACTGTACCCCTGAAGAATTCCAAACTCAAAATCCTTTACCCCTGAAGAATTCCAAACTCAAAATCCTTTACCCCTGAAGAATTCCAAGCTCAAAATCCTTTACCCCTTAAGAATTCCAAACTCAAAATCCTTTACCCCTGAAGAATTCCAAGCTCAAAACACTTTACCCCTGAAGAATTCCAAGCTCAAGACACTCTACCCCTGAAGAATTCCAGGTATCCTCGACAGGGGGGGTACGGATATTAAATGGAATAGCCCATTATAGTTGTGTCATGGATTTAATAATACCCCAATGGCTTCGAAATAGACAATGGATGGAAAAAGTCATGAATATTGAACTTATTTACCCTTTAAACACTTGATCGTCATGCGCATACAGTGTATTGTTTGTTTCCAGAACCCCCTC
>CACRXK020002416.1:0-43665 GCA_902702795.2 Paramuricea clavata | reverse complement strand
CCCTTCTATGCCACTGACGATATATATATATATATATATATATATATATATATATATATATATATATATATATATATATATATATATATGTATATATTTAAGGCTTTCTGTTCCTGGTGGATAGAAAAAATCACTTCAATCTGATATTAGGGTGTTGACATACAATGAGGGTCTAGAGAGCGGAGCCATATCGACCATGGGTCTTTTTATACGTTTTGCCCTAAACTCGAAAATAATCTTAAAGTGCACATGATACGAAATCCCCTCCCCCTCGCCCTTTTTTATGCATCATTTGAAAGTATCATAAATATCACAGCTCATCTCGTTCCTTAGTTATCGGACATTTTGTATTTGGCGTTATGACGTCACTGGTTGCGCTGGGAGTAAACAGAAGAAAGTCCAATATCTGAGAAAGAATTGAACGAAATTAGATAAAATTTGGTAGATTTGACAAGTGCACCTATAATAAAATCTTGAAATGCTTATTTGCTCGTCATTGCAACACATTAGTTACCAAGTGTCTCTCTTCCAACAAATAGAAAGAACTTTTTGTGATTTCCATTTATTATTATCGTTCTCATGAGGTGCTGTGGTGAATATTGGCAAATGAAATAAATAAAAGATTTGTTCCAAAGTGTCTACAGGAGCCATGAATGAAAAGAAAGAGAGATACCTGGTAACTTGTGCGCTGCCATAAACAACCGCATAAACATTCCAATATGTTGGTATAGGCTCACTTACCAACTCTGCCAAATTTCATTTAATTTGTTGAATTACTTCTGAGATACAAGACATTTTTCAGTACGGCTATTTAGCGCAAGCAGTGACGTCAAAACACAAACACACAAAACGCTCGATAACTTAGGAATGAGATGAGCTGTGAATAAATTGTTAAGGCTGTTCTCATAATGTTCAAGATCCTTTGAAGGAAAATTACTTGTAAGACAATATTGTATGAAAATCGCAGGTAAAACTCTCGGCTTTCATATACTTGCATAAAATATATACTAGTTCCCGCATAAATTAAGATTGCTCGCATAAATAGTGCTCAAGTATCTTAGGCTGCGTTCAAACCGGGTGCCCGGCACTGGTGCCCGTCAGTTGTTTTGGCGCCAAGTTTGAACATTACGCTTCCAAATGAAATTTGGCACAGTGCCCAAGGCCCCTAGAAAGGGCACTACTTCTAGAGGAAGTACTCAACTACGGCATTGTACTGAACATGTTTTGGGAACCAGTTTGAACATTGGGCACCAAGTAGTGCTCGCATACATTAATTAGTAGTGCTCGCATACATTAGTACTGCTTGCATGCAATAGTAGTACTCGTCCCGGCGTCACATATACTTCAAGGCACACGGGTTATTTTATCGCTCTCTCTTATTCTCGCCCAGATGCAATCCCAGACAAATTTCAGTGAGCACTAAGAAATTTAAATGACGTTGAAATTGTCCCGAGAGTAATTAAGATAAAAATGAATTTTATTAGCATAATCTGACTCGTAATTAAAAAGCGATTGCCTGACCAAGTCCTCATCATTTCAGTCTGGTTTGGAACTTAATGGCCAGAATTTCAAAACTGGCTGAAACTGAACCCTGAAAGAAGCTTTTTATGCATTTGTGAAACTAAATAAATGCTTAGTTTAAATGTCGGGGCTCGCCGTCGACCTACAATCAGTGACAAAACACTTTGGACAAAATAGCTAAACAGCGTACGTTTACAACATAATCGACCTCCCGCACCCCCCGTTCAATGTTGTGTGTGGAAATACCTGCGCAAAATGTTCCTTGCCAGCCACCCAACATTGTTTAGGGTGGGGGAGGGAGGTATAGTGGCTTTATGTTGAACAGTATTTGGAAATGCGGAGATATGTATATGTTATACCACTGTCCAAAAACCTTTTGTCACTGATTGTACAGCTAGCGCGGCTTCATATGTTAAGCTTTCCTTGTAATCAACTACACTATAGCTAAATTATATTTAGGTAACCATATAAAATAAATTTCAACTGAAAGGCTCCGTCGATCTACACAATCCTCAATTTTAGAAGAGAAAGATTTATAGACAAATATTTACATGACCTGACGCATTCCATTGTCGCAGTTAGTATATGCCTTCAACAAGACAGCTTGTTTTGATATAGAAGATTTTGCAGAATATTAAAAAGTATAGACATAAGGTGTACATAAATATTCTTTGAGACAAAGTCACGCTTACCGGCATTTTTTGTAAAATCCTCTCTTTCTTTCCGATATCCAGATGAATTTAACAGCCAGCGTTTAACTGCGTCGGTAGACAGACAAGAACACGGAACTATACTCGTTTCAGCTTAGCTTATATTTCAACACTGGTGTACATTTCAACTCCATTTCGATCTATTTTTAAAGTGGCACGTAGAGCGTATGTATATGCCAGATGTGATGATCTATTCAACCAGGTCCTAGTTTGGTCAATTAACATAGGTTTTAAGTTTAAAGTGTGTTATTAATTTTGTTTCATACAATCCGGGCCAAACACTTGACTTAGCGAAAAGATTGATTAATATAATATGGCATTGTTGATATCCTTAATTCTTAAAAGATAACTTTTATATAATATATAAATTTGGAATAGTATATATGGTAGCTACATAGATCGTAATTGCCTTCAAACACTCATTAATAATTCATATTATTATATGGTTTTTCAAAATTCTCTATTCCGTAAAAACCCATATCCGGATCGTGGCCCGTATTTTCCGTATCTGGACCGGTGTCCCGGATGTCGTTTATCTGGCGGGAAATTTTGCTTTGCAGACAGAAAAAATTTTTGCTTTTTAAATTTCCAATTGTGCTTTACAGATAAAAATTTCAAACAACCAAATTGTTATTGATTAAGCATCAAAGCATGCATGCCTACCGTATATTGTTACCCAGTGAAACTGGCGATAGCCGACTAATTCGCGCGAAAAGCATATGCTCACAGACTCAGTTCAGCCATATAATAAACCAATTATTGACCTCGCTTGTTCGGTCCGTACTGTGAAATATCAGACCTCTGTTTTTTGCATGGACCTCGCTCCTTCCTCGCTCGGTCCATACTAAAAAACCTCGGTCTGATATTTCACGGTACAGACCTCACGCTCGGTCAATAAGCCGTTATTATTAAGCTTATTGGCAAATTATATCAACCGTATAATATGTCACATGCAGTGGCTTTAAACCTGATAAAACACTCCTAATTAGTATTCTTTATATAAAGACTATTAAATAGGCAGTATATCTATTTAAACCCGGCTAACAAAACACAGTCTCCGACTTGCTCGTTTATTAAACAGTACTTAAGACTTTTCATGCACATTATTTTTAACATGTATAGACATTCTCATTACTACCATATTACAGTTCCAACCGAATTATTTTCTAGATATTTGTTTGATAGAGTTTTCTTATAAATTTGGCATAAGCAAGCATAAATTATTTTGTGACGTCAAACACGAATAAACCACTGAACTCTAGGTAAACAGGAACGATCGATAACAGCCATCAAATCCTTTGATTGGGTTGAAGCAACAACAAAAGCACCAGCGACAACGACAGTTACCAACAGCGATAGCGACAACAACAGCTAAATTAGCAGCGATTGGGGACCAGCTCCTGCTTCAAAAAGTGGCAGAGAACTGATTTTAATTTGGTTTCCTGGGACATAACACATTAGAGAACTTCAGTTTTGTCTTTCGCCATAAGGGATCATTATTAGCCAATCAGATGCATTTGAACTATCCGATTAACCAATGAGATGCGTAATAAGCCAGTGAAGGTAGTCGTAGCGTTAGTTGAAGTCAAATCTGAACCTCTCGAATATTTTACCACAACACATTATTTATTTAATTTCATTTCATAACAGAAAACTCGAAAGAGCCTTATTGTAAATCGTATATAAAATTTAAATATCTACTTCGTCTTAGTAACTTTCTGCAATCTCTAGTTACAGAACAAATTATATATTAAAAAATAGGTACGCGCTGCGTACATGTGGGTAGCCTGCATTAATCGTTGTTAAAGTTGGAGTAATACCGAGGTTGGACTTTGGAGTAATACGCGCAACAAAATTGCTGCAGCCAAAATTTCTGCAACAAAATCTGATTTCAACGCATTTTAAGTAGAAATGTTGACAAAACATTTCAATTAACATGCGCAGAAATCAGATTTTGTTGCAAGTTGCAGCAATTTTGTTGCCCATATTAGTATATTACTCCACCTTAATTGCTATTGTCAAATTCCCAATTTACTGAAAGAAAGTATTAAGTAAATTGAACACAATTCAAATATTATACACACATTTAATCACATACTGAAAATCAGATATGACAAAAATACGTAAACGACTGTTACGTGCATTTTTCAATAAGCATAAACAGATTTAAGAAGTTACAAAGTATTTTAATGTGTCAAAAATAATTTGCACACTGAACAGACAGAACAGTACAAGGTCTTTAATATGTATACGAAACAAAATACATCACACGCCGAAATACAGACAGTACGAAAAACACTTAAGGCAAGAACAGTTCTTGTTCAAGGACAGCATATATCAAAGACAAAGCATCAAGTTTACAGGTTGCGTATATACAATTTTCGTGAAGTTTGAGTTTCAAGGATAGTCCATGCAAAGATCTAAGGACGATGTTTTCCGGCGGAGTTTGAAAAAGATCAACATATATATTTATTTAGTGATGATTGAATTATTTAAACAACGACATAATGTCATAATCGATCTCATATATATTGGTAATGACATTCAATTTGCTTTCAATATTCGACAAATATATCCCTAAGTAAAAAAGCGCTAATATTCCACTGCTTAATTTAATCCTTGTGTAAACCGTGCTTGGCTTTCTATTTGCCTTAACTTACACATTCGACTAACCCGATTCCAATGACGTGGCCTTACAAACATTATGTAAGCAACGACATACTCGATTCTATATACCTATATGTTCGTCATTCGTCAACATTCCTTCGATATAGACTAACGTAAATATGTCCAATTGTCGCGCGCTATATCACTAATTACTATATTTTTCTAATACGTATAAAATGTTTGATCAAACTGATATGTCGTGTTTAAATATGACATTACACGATATAAAGCAGACCCCTTGCGCTAATATTAACCCCAATGACCCTTGTACAAGCAGTGATTATAAAAACAACGACATATTCGATTCTATATGCGTTGGAAATGACTATCGACCTGACAAAACATATTACAATAAAGACTTTACTAAGAATTTATACACATCTCTGTACGGTATGAGCGTTAGTGAACTTAGCCTGTGGTCTATAGACGGTTCGTATTTCAAGGATAAAAGGAACCGCGCAGCAGGACACCGCGGACACGAAGGTCACAGAGCCACAGCGCCACAGAGCCACAGAGAAACGGAAGATCGCGCTTCAGTCTCTTACATAGTGGTTAGCTGCGCATGCGCGGCTACCCACAAAAACTGAATTGTAACGTTTCTGCCATGCAACATACAGGGTGATAAATTATTAGCTTGGTCCAGTTCAACACTTTACTATTTGTGGAACTACATTATTTGATTTCTGTTATTGGTAGTTTTGGTGTCTAACTCAGGTGAATTAAATTTATTGCTGATATGTTACTCTAAGTGTCTCAACAACAGGCTTAGTATTAATAGAGATAGTAGGCATAGACTTACTTCTCAGACACGAAAAATAACGAGGCTGGATAAATTCGATACCGCACTCAAATTCGTCGGATCGGGTTCTACATGTTTACACGGAAACGGATTAATTATGAAAAGTGTTGACACGGAACTGGATCGATGAATTGTAGTCCCGGAAATATTTGCGTGCGCGTGCGCGGATGGTCTCGGTCAGTCTCATGCAATCCCAATCCTCTACCGTGAAAAATGAAAAAGATCGATTTCGCTGTTTATATGGCAACGTCTAATATCTAATTCTGGTACAAAACAAAAACTAATTTTAATTTGGTCCCGTGGAATTCGTACGGTTAGCGGTACTGAAATTCGTATGGTTTCAAGCGTCCCGTGTGAACGCAAAGCGAAACCGGAGGAATTTGAGTACAATTCCGAATTCATCCTGCCCCGTGTGAATGCGATGCTTAAGACTTTTTTATTGCATTGAATACGGCTTCTCAAGACTGTGCTGTTTAACCAGGCATTCAAGGCAAAAATTGCAAATTGGCCAACTGTGCGCCATTCTGCGACTTGGCAATCCATTGGTCTGCAATATCACTGTTTACAGACAAAGCTATCAATCAACATTAAGGTGACGTTAATACCTAACCCATGCAAATTAGCAAAGACATAATATTGAGAAAAGCCAGTTAGGACCGATTTTTAGCTGAGTCCTAATCAGACGACAAAAAAATTACCACACGGAACTTGCCGATCATGTTCCGCGGTCAAGCTATCGGTCCAGTGACAAAATATTCGTGATTAGAGCATCGCAAGTAAATATGTTCGTGTTTCGAAGATGAAGGATTTACAGGACAGACAGCAGGGAATCCAACCATGTTTTTTCCGTTTTCTATATATTAAATGTCTTCAGCTGAAATTAGCTGTTGAGTACAGTCATCTTAATTTGGTTTAACGATCTTAAAAAATTTTATCATAGTCTGTTAAGTGTTAAGATATGATGCTCTGGAATCCCGGCAAACTTCAAAGCCACAAAATAGAAGACCTTTGTTTGATGTTGAACGGTACCTCACCATGCACGTGCACAAACCCTTTGTTTCAATACACTTTATTAAATATTAGTGAGCTAGCTTAATTAAGAAAGCGACGTTTTTGTCTACACGGACGTCAACCGAAAATTAATACAACTAATTTTGTCGTTGTTTTGCATCATAGCGCTCGTGTAAGGAAGAGGACTACTTGTATATTTTGTCATATGTGTCGACGATTACCAGACACAGACACAAGCACAATTTTTAATCTAGTCCCCACTCAGCAATCTGACGTCCGTGCTGACAAAATCGTCGCTTTAAGCTTCCTATGATGATTACTTGATTATACGAAAATACAATGAGCTCAATAGCCGGTTCCCCTTATTACGTATTCTGAATACAACTACCATGATACTTTGCGGGTATTTTCTTCATTATGCAATAACTCGTCCGAAAAGCATGCTGGTAGTTGTATTCAGAATACGCAATAAGGGGAATCGGCTATTACCGTGACCGCCGCACAAAATTAACATAAACTCAAACAAAAACATATCACAAACACTTCTGTTTAGTTTCCAGACCATCGTATCTTGATATACTATGTTTGATGAAAGAGTAATGTAATCGATCTTTAAATCGCTGATTCGCTGTATACTGCTAATTGTGACCAAGACCCTTTGTCAAGTTATGCCGCACAACATTAAAAAGTGGCTTTATTAAAGAGTTTTAGATTATTACTAGGGTTATAACGGGAAGTACTGACTCTAATCTCCTTAAGAATTTAATAACCTTGGAGACGTGGCAATGAAATCAAAGACATAAGAAATGTAGTACTCGCACTACAATTAAATCATCTTTCAGTTCCAAACCTAAGCTTTCGCAAGTTGATCTCTTTTGATTTTATTTCCAAAAATAGGAATATGGAGTTGTTCCAGGATCATATTAGTTAATTTAAGTTGATGTTTTCATCAGATTAGGCTCATGTTGGCCAATTCTGACGAGTTTTAAAACGTTTACCAGAACAAAAACAAGCTTATTAGAATCATTATCACTGAAACGTCGAATTGGTATCATTGACAAATATATGCCCATTTGACATCAATTCACAGTTACATAGCCATACGTCATAGGTACTAAGTATAATTATAAGTAAAGTGCAGGCATTATATACACCTACAGCTTTACTATTAGTGTAGCCTGCGTAGCAGTCGCTTTATTTTATTGTAACATCTTCGCCCGTTTTTTCTCCCCCTTTTTTTCTTCGTCCATTTTTCTAACTCGCCATTTATTCGAAAATCCTCAAAACCTGCAATAAAATAAAGCGACTGCTACGCAGGCTACTATTAGTGGTTCTAGAGTATTGCAATAAACATTAACACTAAATGTCCAGTATGTCCTGGTTAATATTAAATCGAGTGACAGATTTTTTATAATATAATAATGATTAATTCAAGTACAT
The DNA here is from genome assembly GCA_902702795.2 of Paramuricea clavata. NCBI lineage: Eukaryota > Metazoa > Cnidaria > Anthozoa > Malacalcyonacea > Plexauridae > Paramuricea > Paramuricea clavata. Next base: position 35,517 of record CACRXK020002416.1, on the reverse strand, counting down.
GGAAGGCAAGATTGAAAACAATGCTTTCAACATCGAGCTGAAACTAGTCTTACCAATTGTCTTTGATGATAATTTTCGTGGGAAAATGTGCCAGCAATCACACTGTACATCTTCCTGTTATTGTAATGTCGGAGAGTATAGAAGAATGTGTTTGCGTCTGACTTGATCAGAATATCTTGGAGCCCTCAAGGTGAAACTGGGAATTTTTTGCAGCTTTGGTGTTATCAGGTAATTAATAATGTTCAATTCATTCTAAAATTGGTTAAAAATTGATATCTGTGTCCACAACGGCGGATTTTTGTGGGTGATAGAACAGGCTAAAAATACTAGAAGACTCTAGTACTTCGACGTTTCTAGCAAAGCCGAAAGACCCATACAAACCGAACGCGATTAGGCAACGTGACGCGAATTTTCAATGACATTATATTTATAAACTTTAATATTTTTCTATGTTTTTCAAATATTTGGAACGACTTAAGCAATTTTAGCTATTTTGGTCGGCTTATGTTGTAAAATTTTTATCCGTTGACAGTTTTATTTGTTTTTAAAAACTGAAAATTGGCGTCGCGTTGTCAATCGCGTTTGGTCTGTATGAGTCTGTACGTGGACTTGATTTCTCTGTTTGTATTTTGTACTTCGATTCCTCTATAATCTAGCTACATACACAGGCACTGACATTGCGAGATTGGGCCGCATATAATAGTACATATTTATTTCACCAAAACTAAGCGATAGACTAACGATCAATGTGTGAGCTTTGTTTTAATTTGGTGAACGAATTTTATTTCATTCTCTAGTGATAAAACAATAATTATGTCAATTAAATAAATTATATATTATGAGTTTTCACTTGCCAACATGCATTTGTCAACAGATTTAATGTAAAGCTGTATGGGCAATGTATGCATGCTCAATAGTACTGCCTGCATGGTATGATTAGCACTATTTTTCATCTAGCAAACTAACCTGACGTCATTTTTAGAAGATGGAAGAGGTGCTAAATGGCTATGTAACTAACCCAAACCCTACCCCTACTCTAACCCCTAACCCCTAACCCTAACCGCAACCCTAACTCTAACCCTTACCCTTACCCTTACCAAATTAATAAAAAAAATCTAAAAAGAGACGACTTTAGAAAATTGATAGGGCGGTGTGCTGGATGGAAAATAGTGCTATAACCGCATGGTATTGATCAAGACTTGCACTCTGTTGGTAACTTGCCTTTTTGACCGACCTCATGATAATTCGAGTTTGGAGATTTTAGTTGATTTAGCTACGGAAATTTAATCAAGTCCTGAATGCAATGTTGGTCAGTATCCTATAGCAAGACGTAATCAAAATATTAACTGAGACGGTATATATCGTATAATAATTCTCTACCATTTCACTTTCATCCAATCTTATAAACTGTATATATAATTTATTGCTTATAAATGTTTTTGTTTCTTAGACTTATTAAAGATGAAGTTTCTTTGGATCCTAACTCTATCTTGTTGCTGCAGCTTTGCTTTGAATTCAAGCTTCAAGCAGGTTTGTATATAATTTTTAAAATTATGAAATAACAAAGAAGGTCTGTTATGTTGAGAAAACTTTATAACAAGAAAGCCGCGACTGTACAGTGTGTATAAAATTGTGATACATCTTATATAATTGGACGAACTATTATCATCATCACAATCATCAATCAATCAGATAAAATATAATCTATCCATTATAAGAGTAATAAGACATTTACAAATTACCTACAGTACACACATCAATTCTAAAAATTCTAAAAATTATCTTCTACTGCATGGTTTATAAGATTGGCGTGTGGGAGTTCACTTACATTATTAATACTTATCTATACAGCTTTCTTAAATGGTGGGAATGATTGCAGCTTTCGTATATGTTGAGGAAGGCTGTTCCACAAGTAGGCCTAACCATGCACCACTATAACAAAAGCTTCGTTTTAAGTAATTTGTTCGTGGCTTGAGCACATTTTATCTCGTCTCAGAATTTCTTAAATTGTACCTTGTGTCACGCACGAACTGAAAAAAAGTCTTGTAGGCTAGATATGACGGTATATATTATCCCTTTGAGAGTCTTAAAGATTAGGCCAGCCTTAAGCTTTTTGCGTCTTATTATTTTTTTTCAAGATTTCAAAGATTTGTTTGTGCCAACAATAGTACATAGTTTAAAAGTATATAGTTACATAATTGGACGGATAATCGAAGCACAGGCTATTTGGAATAGCAAAGCTAATCTAGCCAAATAGCCCAGCATATTATTGGATTAATATATGATAGAAGGATGGGCAGATGGTTTTACTAAATATTAAATACAGTATGACTGGCACAAAAAAACACAGAGACACAAAAAAACAGGAAAGAAAACAAACAAACAAAAATAAACATAAGTCCTATATGTTCTAAAGTCCGTACGAGTTTAAGAATGTTGAAGTACTATGTTTCTTGAAATATTTTTTGTTCATTGCTTTAACCTTTTTGTTCAGAGTATTCCAAATTTTAGATCCCGCATATCTAATGCTAAATTTTCCATATATAATTGGTTCGTACAGAAGGCATATAAAATGTGCATCTCGATGCTTGTCGTGTATTAAGACCAAGACCATGCTCATCCATTCTCCTCAACAAATAAAAATACTTCAGACCGTTCTCTATCAGTTATTCTAAATGGCAACATGCTTGCACAAATGAAGCAAGCAAAAGTGTTGGGTCTAACGCTTGATGAGTTTTTAATTTGGACCAAGCATATTGACAACTTGCGTTCAACAATTAATAGTAGACTTGCTTTATTTCGCAGGATTAAACCCTTTTTAACTGACTGTGCTCTTTGTTTCTATAACTCATCGGTATTAATTCAAGTCTTATATCTACTGCTCTGAAACTTGGGGAAGCTGCTCAAAAACACTTTTACTTCGCATTCTTCGACTGCAAAAGCGTGCAGCACGTATTATTCTAGACGCTGACTTTTCTACTTCTTCTGTTCTTCTTTTTTCCCAGATTCGAATAATCCCAATCTTTGATCTTGTTAAATTTAGGAAGCTTCTCTTACTAATTAATATTCTCACAAATCCCAGTGCTCCATCTTCATTTAAGCAAATGTTTAAATTCTTATCTTCTATTCGACAACGGGCTCTGACTAGAGCTTGCGCATATGACCTTCAACCCCCCTTCCCGCGTATTGACTAGAGCTCTGGTAAACGAACATTTCTATACAGTGCTTCCATTCTTTTTAATTGTTTAGATAGCGATTGTAAGTAACTTGCTGCTTCGCCAACTTGCTCTTCATATACTAACGCCAAACAAAAAATTCGTAAAATCTTTCTTGACAAGCTTAACCTTACTAACCATATTGAAGATCTTTTTTGTATAAATTGTAAATATTTGCTAAATTGTGATATAAAATTGTATTCATTACTAATTTTTTTATCTCATATGTAAATAGTCGTAATCTTTAATACTTCTTATGCCTGTAAATATCAAGATAGTGCGAGGGCCGTATGTTAGATAACTTTTATGGTTAATACATTTTCCCTCGTGAAATAAAGTTTCTATTCTATTCTATTCTATTATGTTGATGTATCTGATTCGTTGGCGTAAAAACGTTATCAAAAGCACGAGGAAGAATATGATTATTAAAATCATGCATAAACAGCAAATTTTGAAGAGAAATTAAATCTGAAAATTTTAAAATACCAAGAGCTTTGAATAATGGACTCATGAGTGTTCGTCAAAATTAGCAAAGGTTATAGTCCTCACAACTCTCTTTTGCAAAACAATAATAGGATTTAGATTTGATTCATATGTATTACCTCACAATATCAGACCATAAATTAAATATGGATAAATCAAAGCATAATATAAATTAACAAGAATTTCCGTATTTACATTTCTACGGATTTTAAACAGCACACCGACACTTCTTTTGATATTTTTAGCAACTTGATGGATCTGAGTATTCCAACTCAGACTACAATCAAGGTAGATACCAAGATATTTGATGTAGGATTCCTGCCTTATCACATTATCATTAATTTTAAGCCTTACAGTGTCAACACTTTTTTTTTGAGGCGGATGAAAAATAACGAAATTAGTTTTTGAATATTTAATGATAATTTATTGGCACATAACCAGGTATTAACAAATCCCAGGTTATTATTATCTCAGCTTCTAATTGTTTCAGTTCTTTATGAGAACAGAACAAAAAAGGCGATCCAAGTGTAAGTTATTTAAAAGGTATTTAATTTAATTTAAAGCTTGCATTGGTGTCATAGCTAGACCTCGTAATCACCCTTGCCGCTCGGTTCTGTAATTTCTGTATTTTACAGCTTAAAGTTTCACCAAGACCGTCCCAGACCGAGCAACCGTAGTCAAAATGAGGTTGAATTAAAGATTGATAAACTTGAATAGCAATGTCCGTGGTAATAAACGGTCTAATGCGTTTTAAAGCGCTTATAGCTGAAGTTTTTTTTTACATAATTTGCGAATATGTACTGATAGTCTAGGACCTGTATATGAGTTTGTATGCATTTCATTTCGGACAGATAATCTCAACTGTTTTAGGGTAAGTTGACCATGACGGTCAACATGGTAACGCTGCCCGAACCCCAATCCGGGACGAAACGTCCGAAACTGACCACGCCCAAAAACGACGCTTTCGCCATACTGCTATCTACCAAACCATAAGAGCTTTGGCTATTCTGAGATGTTTATATGGTTCAGAGATGGTGGTTTTAGAGGTGGTCCTTGGTAAGTGTGAAATGCCTAGCACTAATATTTCACAAGAAAATGACCATGCAATACTCATAGTCAAACGTCAATTTGTGGCTTACAACTTCAAATAAACAGCAGTAGATCTACATTACCTTTTTTCCTAAATATTTTTGATAGAAACATAATTGGTACTTATTTAATTATGTTATCACTGTTTTGGTGTAAAATAGTTAATATTTTGTGATCGAAATAATAATTTGCAATGTACATACCTCCTATAAATGGACGTATTTGGCCAAATTCTCCACTTTACTCCGCTGTTTATAGCCGATCTCGTTGAAATCCTTCCAAGTATGCAATTCAGCTCAAACATAATGGTATCAAGCACATTTTAAACAAGTTTCAACTGAGTTTCAAGTAGATCCTAGCTGTTTAACCATCAACAAGGTAAAACCTCAACTTTGTTCAAATTCGGCGCCATTTTGTCATCCCATGTCGGTTAAACAATTCGGCCTTGTTATTCTTTCATCCAAGCCATTTCCATCAACTATAGCTAATACAAATTTAACCCTTTGTTAAGGGTGTTAAAATAAAAATAAAAATGAAATATGCGAAATGCAGAATTTTATCACACTCCAGGTGATTTGAAAACACAGAAAAGAACTGGGCCTAGTTGTAAAATAGAAATAAATTTTTCGATTAAAACTACTTAATATCTTGTGAAATATATCACACTTTGCTTCCAAATTTAAAATCGACTTATATCTCCCACTACTAAGCATAATTACAAAGTTTAAACTAGTTTGATAAAAAATCACTAAAGATACTAGTGATTAAATAAAGCAAAATGGATTTCTATTCTGCTGCTAGTTCCAGGCCTTTTCTTCACGGTCAGATCAGCTAACCTGTAAAATGTTGCATACGAGTCCTTCAAAACAGTTCGTACAAATCTCGCGTGGTTTAGTAACAAAGGGGGTGGAGACTTGAAAAATGAAAGCAAAGCCCAACGCAGTATGGTAAAACCAACAATCAACATTTAATTTTATGACTTGTTCATATTAATAAATAATAATATGTATTTTTTGTCGCTACAAGAAATAAAACAAACGTTTCTATGATTGTATTTAGTTATTAGTCTATTTCACGCAGCCTTCTTCTATCTTCGTGAAAACATTCACTTCCTCCTGTCACAAACCTGTCACTTTGTCACGCGAGATTTGTACGGAATGTATTGAAAGACTCGTAAGCAACATCTTACAGGGTGATAAAATGCTGCATTTCGCATATTTCATTTGTATTTTTATTTTAATACCCTTAATAAAGGGTAAAATTTGTATTAGTTGATGAAAATGGCTTGGATGGAAGAATAACAAGGCCGAATGGTTTACAACCGACATGGGATGACAAAATGGCGCCGAATTTGGACAAAGTTGGGGTTTACCTTGTCGATGGTTAAACAGCTATGATCTACTTGAAACCCAGTTGAAACTTGTTTAAAATGTGCTTTATACCATTATGTTTGAGTTGAATTGCATACTTGGAAGGATTTCAACGAGATCAGCCATAAACAGCGGAGTAAAGTGGAGAATTTGGCCAAATACGTCTATTGCAGGAGGTATGTACATTTCAAATTATTATTTCGGTCGCAAAATATTAACTATTTTACACCAAAACAGTGATAATATAATTAAATATGTACCAATTATGTTTCTATCAAAAAGATTTAGGAAAAGAGGTAATGTAGACCCACTGCTGTTTATTTGAAGTTGTAAGCCACAAATTGACATTTGACTATGAGTATTGCATGGTCATTTTCTTGTGAAATATCAGTGCTAAACATTTCACACTTACCAAGGACCACCCCTAAAACCACCATCTCTGAACCATATAAGCACCTCAGAATAGCCAAAGCTTTTATGGTTTGGTCGATAGCACTATGGCGAAAGCGTCGTTTTTGGGTGTGGTCAGTTTCGAACGTTTCGTCCCGGATTGGGGTTCGGGCAGCGTTACCATGTTGACCGTCATAGTCAACTTACCCTAAAACAGTTGAGATTATCTGTCCTAAATGAAATGCATACAAACTCATATACAGGTCCTAGATTATGACCATGCAAGACCAAGTGTTTGTCAATGTGTAGCCCTATAAGTATTTGACGAAATCAACCCTATTTATTTTATTAGCTATCGTTTATCTTAATGTTTATTTCACCATCTATAACTCTTATTTTCTGGCGAGAACGAATAATCATAAACTCTGTTTTTACAATATTTAAAGTGGAAGTCAAGTCCGTAATGTAAACAAACGGTTTTACTGTCTGAATATCTAACACCATTTTGGTTCGCTATGCTTCTAAATGAATATGAAATGGAGTTTATTTTCAGAAAAATTCGAAACATTCGAAATTTGGGCAATGTTTACATGAGAGGGTCCAACCTCGTCCCCAGGGTCTTCTTCGTGCATGGCGCGTGAAAAATGAGAAGACCCTGGTAAAGGCTGTTCTAAACTCCGTTGTGATTGGTTTATACATTTGACCTTGACATGTGCTTTGAAGATGTTGTTATAATGAATATGATTGGTTTACCGCTAAATACTTCTTGCAATGAGCCCTACGATTGGTTGCATGATTTATGAGGATTTTCACAACAATAATTTGTTTTTAGTAAAATGCATGCTTCGCCAAGGCGCGAAGCTCGTTTCTGGCAAATATTTTCCAACTTTCAGCCTAATGTCAGGCACAATATATAATGGACATCGTAGCTAGTTTGAATATAGACATCATTTTGGTACTTCAAAGTTGAGACAGCTGATGTTCACATCGTTATTGAAGGTATGAATATATATATACACACACTGTATGATCAGGGATGCCGGAAGTTGCTGGGGGCAAGGCGTGCAATTGGTTAACAAGAGGGCATATTCCTTAACAAAAGGGCACTAATGAAAATGAAAGGGCATCTAAAAATTATTTTTGGCGACCTCCCCCCCCCCCCTCGTCGATTCGCCCCCCCCCAGGGGGGCGAATCTCCTAGGAATATCGCCCCCCTTTAGGAATTTCGCTCCCCCCCATATAAATTTTGAATTTTTGATCTAAAAACAAAACGATTGCAAGTTGAAAAGATGTATTGCGTGATTTATTTATTTATTTATTACAAGGAGACAAAATCACATGCACATTTTAAGCTTCTTAGCAGCTGGTGGTTTGCACATTCGGCATAACCACTCATTTGAGGTACTTAGACTAGTGTCAATGTATCATATTCTACGAGGGGCATTTCACTCCAAAAATCCCGTACACTTCGTCAAAAAATCCGGAAAAAATCCGAACAAAACCGGAAAATCCAACAAATTTTCTCTTCAAAATTCCGCTAAAAATCCGGGAAAAATCCGTTAAATCCGCTAAAAAATACGCGGATTTTTAAAAATCCGAAAATCCCGTACGCTTCGGCGAAAAATCCGGAACAAATCGGAACAAGCCGGAAAATCCTCACAAATTTTCTCTTAAAAATCCGCTAAAAAATCTGGGAAAAATCCGCTAAAAAATCCGCGGATTTTTAAAAACCCGAAAATCCCGTACGCTTTTTTGAAGTGAAATGCCCCTCGATATTCTACACATCTAAAGTGGAACCATTGCCCGCAGAGATCGCATAATATCATGTTGTCGTATTCTTCTGGCAGTTACATTCACATAACATATTATAAAAACAATCGCTTGCAAATTTTATCAATACCAGTGTTAACAATAGCCGCCACATTAATCATTTGCTAACAATAAACTATAGGATTAATAAAAAATCTATGGAATTTGGTGGGAAGCGTATTCACTATTGTCCATTGAATCGTCAACTTTCCATATCAGTGTCAGTGTCAGTGATGTAATCTTGATTTTTAACTTCCGCAAAGAAAATTGCATTTAATTTCATGCAGAAAATTGCATTCAAATAATTTCATGATATTTTGATTTTATTAGTGCCTTAAACATTTGAGAATGTAACTCTGCAAAACTAAAAGCTTTTTTGTCTTTTTTGAAACGTATATTATTGGAGTATTGCTTATTGGCAAGTTCTACCCTTCGCTTCTGAAATTTACAAACTACATTGAAATAATGCCAGTAAAAAATAGTGACAACTTGTAAGCCATCCATTTTCCGATAACGACAAAATTGGATGCAAAACAATACCAATAATTACAATAACCACCACGGTGATTACTTTTTAACAATGAGTTTAAGGATTAACACTGAAAATGCAAAATATGCATGGTGTGCTGTGAAGCGTCATAAGTCTTATTCTATTAACTGTGAACTGTGTAAGTCCTTTCGATACATGTAATTGTAAAATTTGTATTCTTACAGGGCTTGAAATAACGTTCCCAAAGTTCTCGATCATGACTTTCCCTGATTTTTTCAGGTTGTAAACCGAAACCCTGCTTTTCCGTTGATCATAAGCAATTTCATGCCGATCATTGATCGGTTGTTATTTCAAGCTCTGTCTTAACAATTTTGAATTGAATCTGATTTCAAATGACTAAAGCCATGTAATAATTATCCCATGCAACTGTTAGGAAGGGCGAAATTTTGAACGGAGGACAAAGAAAAGGTGAAGTTTCTAAAGGGGGGTGAAATAACATAGATTGAATTTTTCAAAAATGCCCTTTGCGCAAAAAATGCAATTTTTAATGAAAATTTTTCAAGCAAAAAGGGCACTTTGCGCACCCGTTGCACCCGTATTCTGCACCCGTACTGCACCCACAAAGTTGAAAATGCAAAAGGCAACGGGTGCACTTGCATCCGTGGTTCCGGCATCCCTGTGTATGATCAAACAAACCACAGAACCATTTGCGTTTGTGACGTTTAAATTCCTCTCAAATACTACCACTTGTTTAACTAGTACGAAAACCTCTTGTCTGCTTCAAGTGACAGTTTAATATCAGTCTCAGATGAATATGCATTTTTATAGCAGAAATAGAGGCACAGAACGATTGCTGTTTGTATAGCTTAATTGTTACATGTTTAAAAATTATAATAAAAAAATAAGCAGTTCTTGCTGGGCTCATAGGACACCAGGAAATAATAAAAACGAATCTAAGATCCCATGCAATATTAAAATTTTGGTTATGTCAATAATTTGTGCCACTGCAGCTAGCTGCTGGAGCACAGCTACTTGAATTTTCCACAAGAATGGATGCCACTGACCTCCACAAATGGAACATTTAAAATATATTCAATATATTAAACTATAAAATTATTTTCAGTTAAATCTAGCATTAGTATTACATTGTAAATCATCCATAATTATCACAGGTGTACAAAGAGTACATTTTTCAACCCCCTCCCACAGCGACTTAACCGATGATGGTGGGTCTATAGTTCAACATTTTAGAAAGTGTATATTGGTTATGAACTCGCCTACCTGAGGCGTATAGTTTGTACACTTCAGGAAATGTTGGTAGTTATGGACAACCCATAATTGAATTTCATTAGCCTTACATCATTGTGAGTTACCATTTGCATGCATGTAACACTAACAGCATGATCTTTATTCCATACCGTATAGGAAAAATTGACCACATCTGTCCTGCAGAGCTAGACGTACAAATTTACATTAGCAACTATTGAATCAGTGAGGGAGGTATAATAAAGCAAGTGTTCAAATAAATGCAGCCAAATCAAAATTGTTTGAATGTCTCCAGTCTCCACACTACACTTCCTCATCAATGGACAGCTCAATGAGAACAAATGTTGTGGACAACTGTGGTTTGGATATTGCAGGCTGGCTGCACTTTTTGCAATGATGTACATGCAGGAGAGCGGTTGTTGAAGCATGAATGAAATCGATTTCAAAAGAGCTCCAAGGCTTACTTTTTGAAATGACTGAGAATGGGTCATTCCAGAAAATATCCATACCACCCCCACAGAGGAAATAGGAAGTTTACCCCCTTCGGATGTCCTAGTACATTTACTATTATCAGAAACAATTTTTTCTCTCCTCCTCCTCCGGACGGCTGAAATTTCCTCTGTGGGGGGAGTATGGATCTTTTCTGGAACGACCCAATTCATTTTCCATATGAGTGAGAGTTCCTATCAGCCGAATGTGAGGATGCGTATTACCACCTCTTTTCTTTACCCTTGCACAGTACAGAGAAGGAAAAACAAAGACCAGATTTTGAACCAAGTAACTTTGTTATTTAACTTAAAACTGCACTGTATATAACTTTAAATACTGTAAAAAATGAAATATCAGCTAAATACTAATTCAGTAAGAATTGTCTTGGTATGGAAATATCTTGTTCTGTTGTATATGCATTGTTGAATTGCCATGTCACTTTCTTGAGTATTACCAGAATATTAAGTATAGTTGAGCCAGCTTCCTAATATTATGGAATCTAGGATAGTTGTTGACTTTGTGGTTTTCTTAATAATCTCAATATTATCAACATTTCTATATGTGAAGACCAACTCCCATCCCATTAAGTTGTACACATACAGTTGCAGTCTTCTTGACAGTCCTTGTTTTATCCGTATTGATGTTTGAGAAGCATGAGTATCTAAAATATAATACAATTGATTTGCATTTCATTTCACAAACTGGAAACCTAAATCTATATGTTACACTAAATCTATCCAATTAATTTATTAACAGTAGATTTATTTCTAATTGAGAGAGAAACATACTTACATAAGTTACATTTGAACAAAACTATCTCTAAACTGGTTGGCAATCTTTTAGTTTTACTGATTCACCATTCAGTGCACAATATAAACTCGCAATACAAATGAAATTTCTGCTGTCTGAAAGGGGATAGGGAAATGCACTTTTAGAATGGTAAAATGTACTAGGATGTGTAAAAGAATTTATGGGAGTTCTAATCTCCTATATGAGAGCTGTGGATCTAAGACAAAAATTATTCCACATGTAGGCACTTTGCATGCTCCAAGGAAATAAACTATAAATTACAGTATTATTATATACTAGAGTATTTATTAACATGCGATAATTTTTAGTCAAAATAACTTAAAACAAGTGCCAACGTTCACAGTGTAAAATGGATTAGTGATGAGTCTATGGCCCACTAGTAAATTTTCATTATCAAATTATAATTTCTCAAAACTAAGCGCTTTAAAAAAATACTTTGTAGGCATATTAGCACCAGTCATAGGGCCATTATATGTTGAATTATAATATAAATAACAATAATATATTGTAGTTTTTCAATTACCTTCACAGTGACAGTGCTGTCAGACTGCCAGTGCAAGCATGAGCCGTGAGACATGACATTAGACAAACAACGCGGATTCTTCGCCTTCGGCCAGGAAGATAAAAATTAGACGTGCTAGCTTCTTGTTATTTTCTCTCTCTAGACGTCTTAATTTTTGCAGAGAAATTACTTATCTAGAGGTATATTTTAGCAAAAAAATACATTTCCAAACTGAAATATTTCATCTCAAGAAGGCCATGAAAAATTTGTACGCCAGCAATGAATTGGTCAGCGCCAAGGGCAATTCGCTTTTGCGCATGCACTAAAATGTCCATGAATCGTGGAGATTTTCGCAGCCTTTACCAGGGTCTTCTCATTTTTCACGCGCCATGCACGAAGAAGACCCTGGGGACGAGGTTGCTACGGGCATAGAATAAGAAATGAATAGAAGGGCAACTCGCGTGTACGACGCGTAACCAATTTCAGTGCGCACGCGCGGGATCTTTCAAGCTCGCAGCCAGTAAAGCCAGTCAGTGCAACAGGAATTTGTATTACGAAATGTACATTTTGATCACAAAATCGGCGACTATTTTTCGGAAACAATGGATTGGAATATCAAACTACTACAACTGCCTGCAGAGGCATTGTAAGCCTAAATTATTATTGTGGCTAGCATAGAAAGAAACGAATATTTATAGGGAGAAATTTGATATTGTTGTGTGAGCTGCAGTCTGAATCTGAACTGAAATGCTGACAGTCGATCGCGTATACTGTGTTATTTATTTCGATTTTCGAGGTTTATGTCAAATCTTATCAGCACAGGTTATACAGGGTGTATCAAAATAAACGCAATTCATCTTTTGTGCTTAATAACTTTCGAAATACTATTTCTAGTTAAACGCTTTTAGGCTTACTTCAAAGCCTGTTCTTTTCTCTTTCAAACAAACAATTATCCTTGTCTGCAATGCTAGTAATAATTGCACAGGAAAAGATTTAGTAAAACCTATCATTTTTAGTTGCTGTTCAATTATGCAAGTTTACTATGTTATTGTTTAGTCGGTTTAAATGGTAGAATTTTCTTCTTTAAACTTTAATGTTGTCGTCACTACATCTGGAAAACCACGTAAGAACAAATTAAAAGTATTTTAAAAGATATCAGGTTGTTTGAAAATCCTAAACGAATGCTAAAAATCGTCAAAACATTCTGGTGTCTGAGCCAGAGTGTCATCGAATTGCGATGTAATGTAAACAGAAATTATAGCAAGTTGATGTCAGTCAGCTTAGATGGTCCAAGCTAAAATTATATCGCATTTGAAGTTTCAAACTGAGTTAAAAATAGTGGAAGAAAAGCCGTAATTATACTTATTGTTACAATCCATTTAATAAAATTCAAAATTTTTTTGTTTTAATGAAAAAATCAGTTATTTTCATGAGAACGATTTGTTATTCCATCTCAATTTTTTTAATCTCCAATCGCAATAACGTAAAGTATTATTACCCGCGAACCAATGAGTCAAATTTAAGAAACAACCCACTGTTAGAAAGCTGAATGGCTACGCTTTAAAATGAATGTAAACTTTAACGTTTTCGTCTATTATTTGTTTAGCAATTTACATTTCAGTCAAGGATTGCTCTTTTTTTGATACACCCTGTAGATTGCATCAAATTTTATTTAAAAAAGTATAAATTTCAAAGTCGTGAGCAATTAATCAAATTTATTTCGTGTGGGAAGTTGTCTGTCTGTGTCTGACATGTTGAACTACAAATACAAACAATATCAGAAAATGATAAACTAATGATGTTATTTATTTATGTAATTAAAATATCATTTACTACAATATTACTTCGAAGACATCGAATTTTTCCAATAAATAAACCAAACTATCATATGTTAATATACTGTATTTTATACTTTGTAAGTAAACAACATGTATTAATATGTTTAATTAAATATCGGGGGGGGAGGTCGCCAAAATAATTCTTCCGGAAAAAATTTTTGGGTACTAGTCGGGCACAATCCCAAAAAGTCGGGCAATTTTCTCTCCGCCCCCTAATTTTTTCCTTCCGGTACGCCCATGGATTCACTAACCTTCAAATTACAACCAGCGGCCGTGGTTTGTAATTTGAATCGTTTGTTTGCGAAAAATAGTCGATTTATTCAGCCCAATGGCCATTCTGCAATACAAATCTCTAATAAATTGACTGGCTTTACTGGTGCGAGTAAATTAGAGCGGGTAATTTCCGGTATGCGCGAGGCGACATGCGCGGCTTCAAAAACTTCAAAGGTTCCGACTCAAGTTGCCAACCTCGTTCCCAGGGCTTTTCCCTTTCCCTTCTATTAATTTCTTATTCTATGCCACGAGCCTGCAGTATAGTACCCTGGCCCAGAGGTTTTTTTTAGGTTTGGCGAACGCGAAATGCAAGAAAACGCACGAAGAAAAAGGAAAAACCTCTGGTGAATTTGTTAGCGATTCCTGGTTCGGATAAAGAATGCAAAAAATGTATAATGGCTTAATGCATCATATTCTAAAAATATTATCCAATCATTATCCTTGACGCCAGGCCGTCTAGACAGGGTTTTATCGCATGTTTGCTGTCCAGTGTAGCCTCCTCCGCAGGCATCTCACCCGACGAATCGGGTGGTGGGAAAAAGTTTGGTGAGATGCCTGCCATAAATCGACACAAAAATTTGCACTGCGCATACCGGCTCGCGCATGCAAATTTCGACAAACGCAAACTTAGGGGGAGTAGGAAGGGCTTACAGCAAGGAGTGGAGAAATTTTTGTTTTCAACACGATGGCTTATAAAAGACGAATAACTATAAAGTTAACGAATAATACTGCTCTTTAACATTGTAAATACACAGGGAACTTTGACTAAGGAGCTGAGAACGTTGGCGTGAGCCGAAGCAGCGATTTACTGTGATTGTTTAGAGACAGCGACTCAACGAGTGACTTTCCAGAGCAGCGAATTCACGTTGTCGTCGATTCATGTCAAGACAGGGTGTCAATTGAACGTTTTAACGTTGATATATACAAATTTCTACTCAACTTGTTGACGACATTTTATATCATAATATTAAAGCTGAAATTGCAGTGATTCATTCGAAATTATATAAACACGAAAAGGAACGAGCGAAAATTGTCCATATATAAAATGTAAATTCAACTGTTGACATCTGTGCCTTCGGTATCAGTTAAATATATACCTCTTGCCTTGTTTTAATACGCTTGTATGGACGGAAAATCACAATAATTTATATTGTGGAATACACTGTGCAATTTATCCCTTGGACAAAGACAAAGTTTTCAAACTTGAGTGTCTTAGATAATAATGGGCCTGTTTTATATATGAGTGTGAGTAATACCTAGACATATATAATGGAATAGACATAAAGGAATAGAAAAGACAACTGGAATTTAATAGGAATTTAATAGTTTTGCAAGTGACGGTTTATGTGACATTCATCTTGCTTGCCAAAGTTCACATGCAAAATATTTACATGGGTAAAATCCATCAATTTTGCAAGGCAAATTTCCATGTAAGTTGTAACCGTACAAACAGTCACTGAGGAAACTTCCCAGTGATAGCTAGTGTTTTGCTATTGTTACATTACACACTACACAGCAACCACTCTGTGCCAATTCCAATTATTGAACTATATATTAAAGATGCGGTACAGTCCGATCTGCGCATGTGTACAAAGGAGCCCTCTTTATTTACAAACAGTTTATTTAGGTTTTTGTTTCATTTTATGTTCTTGCAAAGCTTGATTGTTGTCTCTTAATAATTTATTATACTTAGAATCATGAAAATATAAATAGTTGTTGAATAAAATTCAATATTTTGCATACAGAAATGTAAACAAAGCCTTTGTTTACATACGGACTGTACTGCATCTTTAACTGTAAGTTTACAAAAATGAATACATTTGGTAAGCTTTAGCAGGGATGGATCTGGCATGATCTGATAGGGGAGGGGGGGGATGCTCTGCCAGCTGTGGTGCTGAGTTGTGTCGGTCATGTGTGCTGCCAACCCATCAACTTGCTTCACTACTGCAAAGTCTTGCTTGACTACTGTATTTGAATTGTAATTGTTGTTCACAGTTCGCTTATCATCATGTTATTACTCAAATTACTGTATCTCATTTTTTCTCTAATAATTTTTGCTTATCATGAAAAATAGCACCTCTGCGCCCCCTCTGGCCAGGGCTAGGGGGGGGGGCACCCCCCAGTAAATCCATCCCTGAGCTTTAGATTAACCCATTGTCTGCACTCTCCCATTGAAGAGTAAAATTGTCTGATGTTAGACAGCGTGAAAGCAGGCACTCCCCTGTCAGGGATGAGACAACGAGAACTTGTTGTGGGCCCCTGGCATTGTAGGCTCTTACATGAAAAACCTAGATTTACTATATTTTAAACCAATACATGTCAAGAGCAATTTTATTTGAAAATGAACAAGGGAGATACATATAATTAGAGAATATGCAGATACATCATAAATTCTTTTATTTATCAAATCATGGATATTATGTCATGTGGCCGGTAAGTGTAACACAACTAGGCATATACTATATTAGAAAGAGGTTGTTACATTTGCCAACTGCTTTTCACGGGCATGGTACCACAATGCAACTTAATGGATTTAGCATATTTACATGATATTAAGGGGGTGAGGGAGTTAAAAAAAACTGCAATTCCAATTTAACTATTCAACCAAGTGAAGCCTGGTTCACATATACCTGCGGTACGTTGGCAGGCTATTGTCGTTAGAAGTAATTCACAAAAGAATGTATAAACTAAATAACTCACAAAAGAATGTATGCATCAACAGCTGTAAACAATGATAGTGCAGGCATACCGCAGGCATATGTAAACCAAGCTTATAATTTATTAAGATGCCAATAAACTCTTGATGTTCTCATGTTCGTAGTAATCAAATTTCTGTATTTGATATTTCTCTCCTCACTTATTGAAATGGTTGCTTCAACAGAAGGATCTTTTCCTTCTATATATCAATTCACTGAGCATGTTGGCAAATGCCTGATGATTTGACTAAAATTAATGAAATAGAATCAAAATTATAACCCCTTTTAATACTGGCCTTAGACATGTCAAAATATTATTCCAGAAAACAATACAATTTAATATAATCCCTTTATTAAACAAATTATACCTTTCGTATCGTTCCATTCTTCGTTTTGTGTTCGAAATTATGCCAGATAATTTCCTCAAATTGTAGTTCTTCGGCTGAACAATTGAGCGGAACTCTGAATCCATAAAGTACATTCAATACATATTTGTAGACATAATTTGTAAACACTTGGCAGTCTTGGCTGCTTCGAGCGAGCGATTCAGAATTTGCACGTCGTTTTTAGACCGCGAGAGACATTGCGACATATAATCCTTTCAATTGACCAACTAATTTTCGTATAGCTTGAATATTTCGACGCATTATAAAACATTTTTAAACTTTTTAATGTTTTTAAAATCGCAAGCTTCGCTCCTCGCCCGAAGATTTCAAACTGAATATATAATAAGGGTTAAAAGCCTACTTAGGGGGTGGGGTACATTGACACGGCCACAAGGTACATTGACACGTCCATTTTGTTCGATTTATGGCAGGCCTCTCTCCCAGAAAATTTTTTTTTTAAACCCATTCGCAGGCTAGAACCCATAGAGAGGGCTGCGGAGGAGGCTACCCCAGGGAAGGTTTGCCTCGGGCACCACAAATTCTCTAGGCAGCCCTGTGTACAGTATAGCTAGCTATATTAATTATACATATACAACAACAACATATGTATATATCTATATTGACTAAAATCACTTCATTAGACAGTACGGTATACAGTAGTAACAACTAAATTCAGTTTTAAGAGTTTCTTCTGCCCTATAACTATATTGCTTTAGGCAATTTACCCACGACAATGCATTTGGACCCAGTAACATGCAGACCACTGCAGATAAACCAATCCCACAGCAGCGATGTAATACATCAAAAGAGTTTATCTTCAAAAAACATTACATGGTACTGATTATATACCTTCTTGTATAGCTGTGCTACTGTCAATCTCCTTTATCAGGTGGTCTGAACCCTCTATGGTTAAACCCGGTTCTTTTGTGTTGATGTACTACAGCATGATGCAAAAGTGATATATCATTTGGTTCAGGGGCGGATCTAGGATTTTTCGCACGTTAGTCAAAATTTTATGACGTCATCGATGACGCAAAACGTGATGACGTCATTTCACATGACGTCATTTGATGTCAGGATGATAGTCCAATTTTTGTGGAAGCATAGATATTTTGTTTTATCAAACTACAAATGCGTAAATGACATAATTTTCGTACCTGCCAATGTTCAGCATATGATATATTAATATATAGACTGTTTCGCCCTATACCTTGGCTCATC
The DNA here is from genome assembly GCA_902702795.2 of Paramuricea clavata. NCBI lineage: Eukaryota > Metazoa > Cnidaria > Anthozoa > Malacalcyonacea > Plexauridae > Paramuricea > Paramuricea clavata. The sequence continues at coordinate 17,190 of CACRXK020002416.1, read as the reverse complement.
AGCATGCCTATAGGAAACACGTTTACCAAAAATAGTAAACCGTGATCCAACAAGGACACCTCCTTGAAAAGGCTGAACACAGCGGCACAGGTTTCTGGCTCCTTAAAACCAGATTGCTTGCCTTCACACCTTTTGCAAGAGCAAAAGGAGTTTGGCTAGAACTGAGAAATGGGTGACAATAAAATGAACAATGAACACCACCTAAAATGAGCAATCTGGTTTTAAGGTGCCATAAACCCACCTCACACCTTTCACCGCAGCAAAAGGAGCTTGGTTAAAAATGGGTGACAATACGCGACATTTCATGGATGTGAAATTGCCTTGTTTTTCCCTTTAGCCCCTTCCCCAGTCCTATTACTAACCTAGCTATGTCTAATCTAATCTAATTAAATTCATCATCTTGTTATATATCTGTCCACTATGAAAATGGAAAATATAGCAAGTGAAATGGTGCCTCACAGCTGCAGCTTCAGTGGAAGCCAACTTTTATTGAAAACAAGTTTATTTTACCTGGCATTTTAAACATATTTTAATCACAGTCGATTCAAATACAAAATATTTCATTACAAATGACTATTACTCTACTTATCTAGTTATCTGAAATATTAAATTGGCAAGGTTTTTAACACAGTATTGTATTATTCCTATACTATGCTTATACATACTGTATTATACGGTGGCCGATAAGGGCCACATCTGCTGCATAGAAACGCGACTGTGCTGCAAGGAAACGCGACTGTGCTGCATGGAAGCAGGATTGTGCTGCAAGGAAACGCGACTGTGCTGCAAGGAAATGCGACTGTGCTGCATGGAAACACGACTGTGCTGCATGAAAACACGACTGTGCTGCATGAAAACACGACTGTGCTGCATGAAAACACGACTGTGCTGCATGAAAACACGATTGTGCTGCATGGAAACACGACTGTGCTGCATGGAAACGCGACTGTGCTGCATGGAAACACGACTGTGCTGCATGGAAACACGACTGTGCTGCATGGAAACACGACTGTGCTGCATGGAAATGCGATTGTGCTGCATGGAAACACGACTGTGCTGCATGGAAATGCGATTGTGCTGCATGGAAACACGACTGTGCTGCATGGAAATGCGATTGTGCTGCATGGAAACACGACTGTGCTGCATGGAAACACGACTGTGCTGCAAGGAAATGCGATTATGCTGCACAGAAATGCACCTGTGCTGCATGGAAATTGACGATCAACCTCGTACCAAGGGTCCCCGTGTTTAAAGGTTCTGGTGCACGAGTTGGGACCTTTAAACACGGGGACCCCTGGGTACGAAGTTGATTGACGATGTCAGTACAAACACAGTGGCCCAATATCGCAAGCGTCAGTATAGTAATGTGTATTATAGTAAAATTATGTCATAAAATATAAATTTTAAAATGAAATTGACTTGCCTATTTGATAGTGTGTGTTCTCCTTTTATTTCTCTTTTGTTAGACTAATATTTTTCGAGACTTTGCACTCGATGGACGATGATACTAATATACATACTATATGATAAAGGCAAACTACTTACAATCGTCGATCCGTCTGCACGGCACTTCGAATCTAAAATTCTCCTATTCAAATCGCTTTATTCTCTAAAAAAAGCCAGCATATAGAACAGATGCTGTTCTTTGAAAATACGGAGATACTTCGGCGAGGTGTACAATTTTTGGACCATATTTTTACAATGGAAATCAAAACCCATTTTATATTGAACTTACAAAGACCAACGATTACTACCGCGCATGCCTTGGCAACCAGGCCTCCTTCACCATTGGTATTTACGGGAGGGGTTACATTAATTCGAAATATGATCGTTATATAAAAGGATAATATAATTAAAATATGATATCATATAGACATCATAAATTGTTTTAAATACATTTCGTATTATAATATACATGCTATATACAGTCCGACAATATGTTGTTTCCCATTGAACTTCCTGCTTTTTGGTATATGCATGCTGCGGGCAGACGGCGTCCTCCCCCTGTAATGATCAGCGGTAAAGGAGGCCTGGTTACCCATGCATGCGCGGTAGTAAGTCTAGTAATCGTCGGTCTTTGTAAGTTCAATATAAAATGGGTTTTGATTTACATTGCTAAAAAATGGTCCAAGCCTTGTACATCTTGCGTATTTTCGAAGAACGGCATCTGTTCTACATGCTGGCGAATTTTTTTGGAGAATAAAGCGATTTGAGTGGGAGAATTTTAGATTCGAAGTGCCGTGCAGATCGATCGATGATTGTAAGTAGTTTGCCTTTATCATATAGTATGTATATTAGTATCATCGTCCATCGAGTGCAAAGTCTCGAAAAATATTAGTCTAACAAAAGAGAAATAAAAGGAGAACACACACTATCAAATAGGCAAGTCAATTTCATTTTAAAATTTATATTTTATGACATAATTTTACTATAATACACATTACTATACTGACGCTTGCGATATTGGGCCACCTGTGTTTGTACTGACATCGTCAATCAACTTCGTACCCAGGGGTCCCCGTGTTTAAAGGTCCCAACTCGTGCACCAGAACCTTTAAACACGGGGACCCTTGGTACGAGGTTGATCGTCAATTTCCATGCAGCACAGGTCCATTTCTGTGCAGCACAATCGCATTTCCTTGCAGCACAGTCGTGTTTCCATGCAGCACAGTCGTGTTTCCATGCAGCACAATCGCATTTCCATGCAGCACAGTCGTGTTTCCATGCAACACAATCGTGTTTTCATGCAGCACAATCGTGTTCTCATGCAGCACAATCGTGTTTCCATGCAGCACAATCGTGTTTTCATGCAGCACAGTCGTGTTTCCATGCAGCACAGTCGTGTTTCCTTGCAGCACAATCGTGCTTCCATGCAGCACAGTCGCGTTTCCTTGCAGCACAGTCGCGTTTCCATGCAGCAGATGTGGCCCTTATCGGCCACCGTAGTATTATATAGACAGTCACATACTATCAACATGGAGTTTGTCTGTCAGGGCCTGAAATAATGTTCCCAAAGTTACCGATCATGGTGATCGGCAGTCATGACTTTCCCTGCTTTTTCAGGTTGCAAACCCTGCTTTTCCGCCAATCATAAGCAATTTCCTGCCTATTATTGATTGGTGATCAGTTGTTATTTCAAACCCTGGTCTGTTGAAAAATTTAACTGCTTCAAGATGCAATGGACCTGTCTCAAGCCAATGAGATCAGACCCGATATTTGGCAGCAGCTTTTGTCTACAAAGCCTGAATGTTGGGATTTGTGAATGTAGTGGTCTTGAAAGGCTAAGTTCTCATTCGCAGTTCGAATGTTTATCTACCTACTTAGGTTTTATTGCAACACCTGTTAGTTCACGTAGTTTCTTAAATTGTTCCTTTGGAATACCCTTTGTGAATAAATCAGCTAACATGCTACCTGTTGGACAGTAAAGAACAGTTAATGTTTTCTTTTCTACTTGATCTCGTACAAAATAATATTTGATGTCTATGTGTTTAGATCGTCCATGAAATTGTGGGTTCTTGGACATAGCAATAGCTGACTGATTGTCCTCGTAAATGGTCATTGGTTCATCAATGTTTACATTAAGATCTGTCAACAATTGTCGCATCCACAATGCCTCTTGAGCAGCTGCAGATAAAGCAACGTATTCAGCTGCAGCTGTTGATAATGCTACACAAGTTTGCTTTTTGCTTCGCCAGCTAACAGCAGCACCATTTATTTGAAATGTATAACCAGAAGTCGATTTCCGGTCATTTAAATCACCTGCCCAGTCCGCATCTGAAAATCCAACACAATCTGGATTAGCATTCTCTGAGTAAAGTAGTCCATAGTTCACAGTTCCTTTCAGGTATCGGAAAATTCGTTTTACAGCAGTCCAATGTTCATTCGTAGGATTTGCAGAGAACTTAGCAACATTGTTAACTGCAAATGTTATGTCAGGTCGTGTTGCCGATGATAAATACAACAAACTCCCAACTGCTGACTGATGCTCTTCTTTGTTGAACAGTTCACTGTCTTCCATAGCACTAACAAGCTTTGAACTTAAATCAACAGGAGTTTCAACTGGCTTACAATTTTCCATACCATACTTCTTTATGATGCTCGCCGTGTAGGTAGGTTGACCAATCCACACCTTAGCATCCTCTTGAATCACTTGTAGACCAAGAATATATTTGAGCTCACCCATATCTTTTACTTGGAATCTTTCTGCAATGCTTTCTTTGACTTTGGCAATTTTCTCATCAGTTTTACCTGCAAGGATGATATCATCAACGTGAATAGCAACAACAAAAATATTACCGTCCTCTTCTTTCACGTAAATACAGGGATCACTTTCCGTTTGAGTAAAACCGATCGATTTTAAATGCTCATCCAATACAGAATTCCAACATCTGGAAGATTGCTTTAACCCATACAGGCTCTTGTTTAGCTTACAAGCCAGATGTTCCTTCCCTTTAACTTCAAAACCTTCAGGCTGTTTCATATACACTTCATCTTCTAATTCTCCATTTAGAAAAGCAGCGGTTACATCCATCTGATGCAACTTTAATCCTCTTTGAACAGATAACGCAATAACAGTCCGTATCGATTCAAAACGCACTACTGGGGAGAATGTTTCATCGTAATCCACCCCAAATCTTTGCGAAAAACCTTGAGCAACAAGTCTAGCTTTATGTCTCTCAATTGAACCATCAGCATTGTGTTTTACTTTAAATACCCATTTGCACCCAACTGCTTTCCGATCTTTCGGCAGTTCTGTGAGTTCCCATACATCATGCTCTTGTAGCGAATCCATTTCTTGCTGCATGGCTTCATGCCACCGTTCTGCATTTGGACCACACAATGCTTCACTTACTGTTGTTGGCTCAACAACATCTTTGCTTGCGATAGTTACCCATTCACCAAAACGGTCAGGTGCACGCCTTTCTCGCACTGGTTGGCGCTCGTTAATTTCTGCATTATCTGCTTGATCATCCTCAACAACTACATCATTGTCATTTGACAGTTCGAGAGTTACATGTTTGTCAGCCTGAAATTCATTCCCTGGCAACTCCTTCTCAATGCCAAATTCACTTTCATTGAATTTAACATCCCGACTATATATAACTCTTGAATTCTGAGGATCATATAAACGATATCCCTTGGTTTCAGTTCCATATCCTAGCGGAACACATTTCTTCGCCTTTGAATCAAGCTTCTTTCTCTCATCCTTTGGAATGTGTGCATACACAATGCATCCAAAACTTCTTAAGTGTTTGACATCAGGTTTCACTCCAGTCCATGCTTCAATTGGAGTCATGTTGGCTACTCCTTTTGTTGGGCTTCGGTTATGCAAATAAACAGCAGTAGTTTAGATTGAATAAGCATACCTCGAACTGCTTCAATAAGTGTCCGGTTTAGTCGCTCAGCAACGCCATTCTGCTCTGGGGTTTTCGGGACACTTAACTCGTGCTTAACTCCTTCTGATTTCAAATAGTTCTCAAATTCATTTGAAGTAAATTCACCACCATTATCAGTTCTTAGAGTTTTTAGCTTATGTCCACTTCACTTCTCAGCAACAGCTTTCCACTCCAAGAACCGACTGAACACTTCGCTCTTTTGCTTCAATGGATACACCCAGGCATAGCGAGTTTTGTCATCTGTGAATGTTAGAAAGTATTCAGCACCACCGCATGACTTAGTGTTTATCTTTCCACACACATCACTATGCACTAAGCCTAGTGGTTCACTAGCTCTCTTTGCACCACTATTAGGAAACGAACACCGGTGTAACTTTCCTTGTACACATGCATCACAGAACTCCAAATCTTTCTTTGTATCAAAGTTGAAACCTTCAACTAAATCTTCATTTGCTAATCGCTTTAAACCTTGGACTCCCAAGTGTCCATAACGTTGATGCCATAACATTTCATTTGAGAGTTCAGTTCCTTCATTTGATACAGCATTTGAACATTCTAAGATAGGTTGAAAATCCAAATAGTACAAACATCCAACTTTCTTTGCAATTGCAATAATTTTCCCGTCACTACATGAAATATTGCATTTTGTTTCTTCAAAACTAACAGATTTACCAGCTTCAGTCACTTTCGATACGCTTAGTATATTATAGCTCAGTTTCGGAACAAAAAGTACATTATGTAGTTTACACTCTGGTTGCTTTCCATTCACAAGATTAGTACATACTGTAACAATGCCACTTCCAACAGCATTCAGAACTTTTCCATCACCAAGCATTACATCAACAGGCTCATTGAATTCAACAAAGTCTTCAAGCAAAGCTTTGTTGTTAGACATGTGGCATGTTGCACCAGAGTCAACAATCCATGTTTCACTGTTAGTTCCACATGTATTTGCTGCCAAACTTTGTGCAACAAATCCTAAACTTTCACTACGAGAACCTGACTGCCCCTTTCCAGCTTGCTGTCCCTTATTTAAAGGTGATTTAGACTCCTTTGCGATTTTGTCTTTGTTCAAATCTTTACAAAAACGTCTTATATGTCCAAACTTTTCACAGTGATGACATTTAATTGATTTCCTATCAGTCCTCGAGGCCGCCATAACTTTACCCGAGGCTTTGGGGGACTTTTTTCTCGCTCATTCAGCTTTGTTTCTTCATAAAGCAAACGTTCAGTTACAAGTTCCATTTGTGGGACTTCAGAACTCGCTTCGAGTGCAGTTACAAGCATATTATAGGTTTCAGGGAGACCTATCCAGCAAGGTTACAACCTTGTCTTCATCTTCCATTGGCGCACCTATTACAGCCAAGTCATTGAAAACCTCAGTCATCGCTTTTATATGACTTGACATAGAATTCCCTTCTTTCAGCCTCAAATTATTTAAACGTCGTCTTAAAGACAGTTTGTTTGCCCACGATTTCTTCTGAAACTGGTCTGATAATTTCTTCCATACGGCTACAGGGTCTTCAGGATCTCCGAGCAAATATAACAGCGAAGGATGTACCGAAAGCACGATAATCGCCAGTGCTTTATCTCTACGACTAACAAACTTCGCATATTTTTCAGCTTCTGTCGAAGCAGGAGCAGTTTCAGTTCCAGAAACAATGCTCCACAGCCCGTCTTTCACGAGAGCCATGCGACACTGGACTTTCCAAGTCCCATAGTTCGACCCATTCAACGGTACAACCGTAACAGTTTTCGATTCCGCCATATTTATTTTGTCATGCTTCCATACCAGTTTCAAAATACGATTTAACGATTAAATTTAACGCAATATCTCGATTAAAAACTTCGAATACTTCAGCCACTGGGCCCATAACCTATTGGATTTGAATATTTATTCGAACAGTCACATTTTTGTGATAAAATATGAACATTTAATGAGTAAAATATATCGAGATACAACTTGAACCAGAACTGCAACGAACAATTACACGAGGCACTAAAATGGATACACCAAACGTTCGAATCAGAATGCATGACGTAATATCAACTAATTCAACAGAACCAAACCCCAGGAAGTTTTTTCTGTCAGTGTTGTGTACAAGAGTGAGGTTATTAATTGCTGTTGGAGGCGAGAGTGGTCTTTTTGCAAGCTGAGATATTTAACTTTAACCACATGTTCCAGAAAATTTATCAATAATGTTTCCTACAGTACATATGTTAGGAATAATTTCCTGGTGAACTTGCATCATGACCAAGCCAAGTCATTTAATTTAAGTAGTCTTCAACCATAGTGCTTCGCTTATAGCCTTTTAGTGTCCTATAAGTGCCGAAATAGACCTTTCACGCTTGCACTGTAAACATTTAAACTATCAAGGTCAAATTAGGTCATTGGTACCTGTCAATGCTTAGGAAACAGAGCTATACAAGCAATTGCCAGTTGCATCAGATCTAAAAATATAACCAAAGATTATATTATTATTATCATCTTTATAAAGTTCATTTCCAGAGCAATTATCAGTCAATCAATACTCTATAAGCATGTACACAATAAATATTTTTTATCCAACATGATCAAATATTTGAGATCAAATTTCTGCCACCTGAGGTGTTTTAATTTTATACACATAATGAATATGTATGCAGTATATAAAACTTTGGACCTAACCTCGCATAATTATGCAAATCGTACGTTCAATTCAACGATTTATTGTTCAAAATTCAAACCACTTTACCTTATTGCCATACACCTCTTTATAATCTCCTGAAATAGACGACGAGAATTCGAGAAATCAACACATCTCAGCTAGATAGTTTCGGCCAAGACAATTTTCTTGCATCCATCGAATTTATCTGCTTGAAATATTCTCCACAGAACACCAGTAAGCATTCCTTATTGTCACTTTCAAATAACGATCTAACTTTTTCGAAATCTACGTCGTTCATTTCGATAATAGTAAATAAAATTATACAAACGAAATAATTTCCTTGTAAAATTGTACAGAACTGCAACAAAGCTACCAAGTGCACAATGCTTCCAAATTGAAGATTAGAAGGCCAATCAGAGGAGATGTTCTTTAACTCTTTTGCGCAAATTGTCCAATCAGAAGCTGCTATCTGTTTGCAGAATAGTCAAAATAGTCAAAATTTCGCAATCGTTAGTCAAAATAGGTCTGACCAATCAACATGCCTGTAATGTGTAATCTGAGCAAATTTGACCAATCAAATCATATGAACTAAAACGCAGAATAGTCAATTTTCATTTGAATACCGCTTATTTGACTTATCGTTTGACTAATCAATCGCTGGCTCGATGTGCAAAAACTGATCGAAGTTTATATGCTGGAGTATGATAGAGTTTTGATTGCGTGATCAGAAATGAAGAGAAGTGTTTGCGCTGGGAAAAAATTCAAAAACCATAGTCCAAATTTTTTTATATGCCTTTTTTTACGTTAGTCGCGTGACTAATCTGACTACCCCTAGATCCGCCCCTGATTTGGTTTACATCAATCTAAAAGAATGGAAAAACTATAAGAGTTCAGACACCATTAAAATGATTACAGTTTTTACTGCCAATCAAAGAACACAAGAGAATCAGATATATAATGGAATACCGTGAACCTTCGAACATATGCCCTGGGCTTATATTCGTTCGTAAAGATTTTTTGATGGGGGCTTATGTACAGGGGCCATATACTTTTATTGTATCTGTAAACAATGTGAAGTGTGAACCATTGCCTCAGTCAAAACACGTTCATATGACCACTGAATATTGAAGACTAGAAGTGATGATCATTACTATGTTGTACAGTTAAAACAGACAAGAAGGGATATGTATTTTAAAAATGTAAACAATATTCTGGGGACCGCTTCAAACGTTCAAACAAATCTACCAACCTGAAATTCGCACTATCTTGACCATGATCTGGACCTTGGCAGCAATTCAACGCTCTTCCTTCGATTTGATCTTTCGACAGAATCGACTGTTTAGCTTTAATTTTGTTAAATATTTAATATTCATGTTCATTATTCATATCCAAGCACTGTCCTCACAAAGATTTACCATAGTATAGCTATTATATAAACGCTGATATTCATATACGCCGTTGAATGCGATTCGAATTCAAAATTTATAGATATTGTGCGCCAAAGAACGAACAATAACCAACGGTTTATGAAACGAAACACGACGATGTCCATAAAAGGACATAATCGAAACAGCTCGCTTCGAGTTCGGTAAAAATAGTACCAACATGCTTTGCGCACCGCGACTCTTGCCTGTCGCCATATTTCATAGTTGCGAATATTCAAATCGTTTGCTTCTTTATCGCCGGAATATTTGAATATTTATTACTTCTCAACGCAGGAATACTTAAAGATTAAAGGCACAGTTCAGCCTTTTGAACGATGGCTTTTAAGGCGCATTTGAGCCCTTTTAATTGAAAAAAACTAACTAGGAAAATCAATTAAGCATAATTCAAAATCAGTAAACTCGATGTTTTTAACAATATAAATGTTTTAAAATGTTAAAAACATTAAGTTTGGTGATCTTGAATTATGCTTAATTGATTTTCCTAGTTAGTTTTTTCAATTAAAAGGGCTGAAATGCGCCTTAAAAACCATCGTTCAACAGGCTGAACTGTGCCTTTAAATCAAGCAAGGTATGTACTACACAATTGCTATTTATTTCCCCAGAAGAGAGAGTACAATCTCATTATCTCAGGTGTATATTGTAACGGAATTTTATTTTGCTGGTTTACAACTCGTGTAAAAAATACATGAGAAAAATTTTGTGTTGAGTTAATACAGTAACAATTCCACAGGATGTTGACCTCTCTGCAACTGATTTATTTCTTACAAAGACAACATTTTTTCTTCGCTTGACAGCTTTTTGATAGTGTAGTATTTATAACAATATTTCTTGGGCATCTCACTTGATTGAAGTCATTGAACTTAATATTAAATATTGAATTATGAATGTGAAGAAGTTTGTACATGGTCTATAAAGAATAGGCTTTTCACATCCAAGCATTGCCAATGGAGGAGTGGGGTGAGGGCGCTTAGGGGCGATCCCTACATGTAGCTTCAAATTAAATATGTACCTTGGTCATTTTAACCTGATTTGTTTTGTCTGTTGAAATTAGCCATAATAATATTAGCATAGAAAATTACATTTTGTTCATGTAAGGAAGCACAAACAATTAGCCCAGTTGGTCAGATCCCAGATTTGTTGAAATGAGAGACCGGGCATTTTAATTTTAATGAAAGCATTGTGAGAATTATCGGTGTTCTATCAATAGGCATAGCATCATTAAGAAAAAGCTAACTGCAACTAGGGTATACAAGGCACTGTTATCAATGTGTCTAATTTGATCCATTGCTGAGGATGACTAAAATATAATCGAAAATTTGAATTGTTTGCTTTATGAAAATACGTAGTGCTTCCCATAATCACCATTCATTAATAATATCAATTCCTCCTTAGGATTATGTTGGCGAGGGAGTCTATTCAAGGTCTTAAGAGGCTGTCTCCGTAAAAACCTCCAGGTCAATATGGGGCTCAAAAATAGTTTTCTCTCATACTCTAGTATTTTGAAGATCTATCCTTGGGAACAACTAAAATCGATTTCATTTTACTCAAATTTCCTTTGAATTATTTTTGGGGGCGATTGATGTTCGATCGGCTGGTAACCAACTTGAACTCCGAATGAAGGCAAAATATCGACATATTTTCAGCGCTATTTTTTAAATCAAATTCATACCTAAATTTCAAAATTTTTGCTCAGAAATATAGACTTATCCTTCTATTTTCATTGGTGATATGACTTAGATAATTATTCTTTGGTATAAAATAGAAAACAGCGCAGTTATTGACCCTCCTGAACAGATAACGGATATCATCTCAAAATATATCAACTTCGAAAGCTTATTTCAAAATCGTGGCACTTGATTGGCACACGACTTTAACTTTTCTATAAACCATTAACATTAGTCAACACAAATCGCCAATAATATCTTTCTGATCTACCATTTGACAAAAATGACAAGCGCGCAAACTTTGTAAAATTTGAAAATGTGTCGAAATCGAGCATACTTTATCGGTAAACCTAATTGTTGATATTAACAAATAAAACCACCTTACACTACACTGAATGAAGCTTGATTATGTAAATATATGTCTTTCATCATTATTCTTTGGTTTTGCACTCGAATGAGATTGTTTGACTGTACAGTTTGGCTTCAAGGATAGTCATTCAATGCCAGTGTGTCCTGTGTGTTCGAATTCTGCGCGCCTCAAAGCCATGACGGCATCAGTCCTGATTGTGACATACGAACTTCGCTCTGTTCGCTTTGTTTACCTCCTGTAAATAAAATGTCTCAAAGAAATTCGAAAATTCAGAATTAGTCATACTACAGACATAACTTTCATTGGTTTGTTTACCTTAATCTGTTATATAAAGTTTCGTTTTATAGAATGTACGAATTAATCTCGGGGAAAACTCCTAACCGAAAGAAATGTACTCGCTGAGCGTAAACATGTCAATCAAAAGACGATGAAATGTTTCGTTGCTCTCTGATTTCCCTTTCTTTGTATTGAATTAAATAGTAGTCTTAGACAGTATTGCACGAGGTTTTTGTGTTTACAATAATGGTGTTCTACTTCTACTACAGCCGCAATTTGTGATCATGCAACGTTAAGGCCCTGTCACACTGTTGTGTATGAGAGAAACGTATGAGAACCGTATGAAAATTAATGAAATCATTTTCATACGCACAAAAATCCTTTGAAATGCCAGCGTATGAGTACCGTACATCTGGCGTACCTCTAGCGTATTCAGCGTGTGCCCAAAATATGCTTATCTTATAAAGCATACGTCCAATACGCACAAAATTTTTGAACATGCTTAAAAAAAAATTTCTGCCTCGGCGTATGCCAGCGTATGCAACCGTATGCGACCGTGCTTGAAACGTATATAACCTATGCCTAGCGTACCCCTAGCGTATGTCAGCGTATACCGGCGTATGAGTGATATTTTTCATACGCTGGCATACGCTAGTACGATACGCAATAGTGTGACAGGGCCATTAGGTAAACCTAAAGGCCCTGTCACACTAATGCGTATGAGAGAAACGTATGAGAAGCGTATGAAAATAAATGAAATAATTTTCATACGCACAAAAATCCTTTGCAATGCCAGCGTATGAGTACCGTACATCTGGCGTACCTCTAGCGTATTGAGCGTGTGCCTAGAGTATGCTTATCGTATAAAGCATATACGTCCGATACGCACAAAATTTTTGAACATGCTTAAAAAAATTTTCTGCCTCGCCGTATGCCACCGTATGCGACCGTGCTTGAAACGTATACAACCTATGCCTAGCGTACCCCTAGCGTATGTCAGCGTATACCGGCGTATGAGTGATATTTTTCGTACGCTGGCATACGCTAGTACGATACGCAATAGTGTGACAGGGCCTTAAACGATTTCGACAGACAGTAGATTTTATATATGTTGACAGATGAGAATGACGGTAAAAAATAATGTAGAAATGTTCCTTTTCTACTTCTGAGTGTGGAAAATTCCGAGACACAGTGGACTGTTCTTCGAAGTTGCTGGCGTGTAAGAATGACATTAGTTATCACTTGCAAATTTCTCACCCTTTAAAGCTTGTCGGAAAGAAGAATATAAATTAATTCTAATTTTCAGAACCTTTCTAATTGTTACTGAAAAAAGTAATAACATTGATTAAATAACTGAGACGTTCAAATGGGTTACAGCTGTTTGCGCTGAATTGTTTTGTATTATATCAAAATATTCGCATATTTTTATACAATAAGAAATAATGTAAATTCTTGAAGCATAGCGTTGAGCAAAGTGACCCAGGGTCGGCCTGAAAAAGTTGATTTTTTTATACAGAGCCGTGACTTACTTGAATTCTAGTTTCATTGATAATTGTTTCTAAACCTAGAGACAATTCAGTTCCTAGAAAACTATACTGAGCGAAACTAACGAAATATTGACATTTGACATCATTGCCCGGGGTTTTCCCCGAGATTTAATTCGTACATTCTAATGAAACTTTTATAAAACAGTTTAAAAACGATGAACATTCTATCTGTAGTATGACTAATTCTGAGTTTTCCAGTTTCATCGAGTATTGTTATTTGTTAAACATGTATTTGTTAAAGAGGTAAACAAAGCGAACAGGGCGAAGATTGTATAGTATGTCACAATCAGGACTCGTGGCATTGAGGCGCGCAGAAGGCACTGGACACACTGGCCGGCATTGAATGACTCTATCCGTGAAGCCAAACTGTACTCAAACAATTTGATTCAAGCGCCAAACCAAAGAATAATGATGAAAGACATGTATTTACATAATGAAGCTTCATTCAGTGTAGTGTACTGTAGTGTAAGGTGATTTTATCTGTTAATATCAATAATTATGTTTACCAATAAAGTATGCTCGATTTCGACACATTTTCAAATTTTACAAAGTTTGCGCGCTTGTCATTTTTGTCAAATGGTAGAGCAGAAAGATATTATTGGCGATTTGTGTTGACTAATGTTAGTAGTTTATAGAAAAGTTAAAGTCATGTGCCAACCAAGTGCCACGATTTTGAAATAAGCTTTCGAAGTTGACATATTTTGAGACGATATCCTTTATCCGTTCGGGAGGGTCAATAACTGCGCTGTTTTCTATTTTATACCAAAGAATAATGATCTAAGTTGTATCACCGACGAGAATAGAAGTATAAGTCTATATTTCTGAGCAAAAATTTTGAAATTTAGGTATGAATTTGATTTAAAAAATAGCGCCGAAAATATGTCGACATTTGGCCTTCATTCGGAGTATGAAGTTGGTTACCAGTCGATCGAACATCAATCACCCCCAAAAATAATTTAAAGAAAATTTGAGTAAAATGACATCGATTTTAGTTGTTCCCAAGGATAGATCTTCAAAATACTAGAGTATGAGAGCAATCTATTTTTGAGCCCCATATTAACCTCGAGGTTTTTACGGAGACAGCCTCTTAAGTATGATTGGAACCTTTTTAATTCAATGTCGTGAATTCCAAACTGGGTTTTAAGCTTCTCCAATAATATCTCGCGATTCACCGAGTCAAATCACTCAAATGCTTTACATATATCAAGAAAAACAACTCCATTTATTTTGCCTTCATCCATGTCTTGTAGCCACTGATCACACATTTGTATAAGAGCACCTAAGGTTCCATGTTTTGGTCTAAACCCGGATTGAAATTTAGACAGAAGCGCATGTTTATTCAAAAAGCTATATATTTGAGTAAAAACTTCCCCTTCAAATATTTTACTTATTATGGGAAGAATTGAAATTGGTCTATAATTTTCGCATTTACGCTTATCCTCAGATTTGTAAATTGGTATAACTCTAGCTAATTTCCACTCATCTATATAAATATCAGTTCTAATCGATAGGTTAAATATAAAAGTTATAGATGGAGCAATAAGGGTTGATGTCAGTTTTAAAATATTCGCAGGTATTCCATCCATACCTGTCGCTTTTGAGACCTTTAGTTTTTGTAGGCGTTTGGAAACACTATCTATAGTAATATCTGCGAAGTGAAAATTTTCTTTAGGAAGAAGCACAGTACTTTCATAAATTACTTGATCATTTGAAGCATCGGTGTTTGATATGCTGATTCAGCAGCCATCTTCATTCCAATATTTATAAAATATTCATTTAATGTTTCAGTAATAGATTTATCATCAGAAATAATATCATCATTTACTTTCAGTTCATTAATATTTACATTCTTATGCTTTCTTCCTAAGAGCGAACTTGTCCTCAGCGTGTCCTTTGTCCTCAGCGAATTTGTCCTTGTCCTCAGCTTGAGGGACCTTGTCCTCAGCGTGAGGAACCTTGTCCTCAGCGTGAGGAACCTTGTCCTCAGCGTGAGGAACCTTGTCATCAGCGTGAGGAACCTTGTCCTCAGTGTGAGGTACCTTGTCCTCACTGTGAGATACCTTGTCCTTAGCTTGAGGAACCTTGTCCTCAGCTTGAGGGACCTTGTCCTCAGCGTGAGGAACCTTGTCCTCAGCGTGAGGATCCTTTTCCTCAGCATAAGGAACCGTGTCCTCACCATGAGGAACCTTGTCCTCAGGGTGACTAAGCTTGTCCTCAGCGTGAGGAATCTTGTCCTCAGGGTGAGGAACCTTGTCCTCAGTGTGAGGTACCTTGTCCTCAGCGTGAGGAACCTTGTCCACAGGTGAGGAACATTGTCCTTAGCGTGAGGAACCTTCTCCTCAGCGTGAGGAAACTTGTCCTCAGCGTGAGGAACCTTGTCCTCAGCGTGAGGAACCTTGTCTTCAGCGTGAGGAAACTTGTCCTCAGCGTGAAGAACCTTGTCTTCAGCGTGAGGAATCTTGTCCTCAGCGTGAGGAACCTTGTCCTCAGTGTGAGGTACCTTGTCCTCACTGTGAGGTACCTTGTCCTCAGTGTGAGGTACCTTGTCCTCAGTGTGAGGTACCTTGTCCACAACGTGAGGTACCTTGTCCGCAGCGTGAGGAACCTTGTCCTCAGCGTGAGGAACTTTGTCCTCAGCGTGAGGAACCTTGTCCTCAGCGTGAAGAACCTTGTCTTCAGCGTGAGGAAACTTGTCCTCAGCGTGAGGAACCTTGTCCTCAGTGTGAGGTACCTTGTCCTCACTGTGAGGTACCTTGTCCTCAGTGTGAGGTACCTTGACCTCAGTGTGAGGTACCTTGTCCACAACGTGAGGTACTTTCTCCGCAGCGTGAGGAACCTTGTCTCAGCGTGAGGTACCTTGTCCTCAGTGTGAGGTACCTTGTCCTCAGGGTGAGTAACCTTGTCCTCAGCGTGAGGAACCTTGTCCTCAGCGTGAGGAACCTTTTCCACAGCGTGAAGAATCTTGTCCTCAACGTGAGGAACCTTGTCCTCAGCGTGAGGTACCTTGTCCGCAGCGTGAGGAAGCTTGTCCTAAGCGTGAAGAACCTTGTCTTCAGCGTGAGGAAACTTGTCCTCAGCGTGAGGAACCTTGTCTTCAGCGTGAGGAACCTTGTCCTCAGCGTGAGGAACCTTGTCCTCAGTGTGAGGTACCTTGTCCTCACTGTGAGGTACCTTGTCCTCAGTGTGAGGTACCTTGTCCTCAGTGTGAGGTGCCTTGTCCACAACGTGAGGTACCTTGTCCGCAGCGTGAGGAACCTTGTCCTCAGCGTGAGGAACCTTGTCCTCAGCGTGAGGAACCTTGTCTTCAGCGTGAGCAACCTTGTCCTCAGCGTGAGGAACCTTGTCCTCAGTGTGAGGTACCTTGTCCTCACTGCAAGGTACCTTGTCCTCAGTGTGAGGTACCTTGTCCTCAGTACAAGGTACCTCACACTGAGGAAAAGGTACCTCAAGTCGAGGACTAGGTACCTCACACTGAGGACAATGTTCCTCAAGGTGAGGACAAGGTACCTCACACAGAGAACAAGGTTCCTCACGCTAAGGACAAGGCTCCTCACGCTGAGTACAAGGTACCTCACGCTGAGGACAAGGTATGTCACGCTGAGGAGAAGGCTCCTCACGCTGAGGAGAAGGTACCTCACGCTGAGGACAAGGTACCTCTTACTGAGCACTAGTTTCCTCAAACTGAGGACAAGGTACCTCACCCTGAGGACAAGGTACCTCACACAGAGGACAAGGTTCCTCATGCTGCGGACAATGTTCTTCAAGCTGAGGACAAGGTACCTCACACTGAGGACAAGGTTCCTCAAGCTGAGGACAAGGTACGTCACACTGAGGACAAGGTAAC